>JAHQIV010001655.1:0-10620 GCA_030463285.1 Phytophthora europaea
CCAAGTACTCAGCAGCGATGAAAAAGTGGACGATGTGGACATCCCGTCGGGGAATTGAGCCATGGCTTTCGGGTCTTTCCGACCAGAACCGTATTCAAGTACTCTCTGAATTCATCGTGTACGGGTTTCAATATGGATTTGGCGCTGGCGGACCGCTACGCGGATCATCCATCATCAACACGCTACAAGGCGTTCGTCACTTCTTCGCAGCGGCCGGAAGCGTACTCCCGCTTGCACACCCACATGTTCGCATGCTACTAAAAGGGATAAGCCGGCTTGACACACCTCCGCGACACAAGGCTCCAGTGTCTATTCGGCTCCTCGAAACCTGCTTCCAGTCTCTCCGGTTCGATGATCCCTTCGCCCAAGCTCTCTGGGGGGGTCGTGTGTGTGGCGTTCTTTTTCCTGCTGAGACGCTCCGAAATCGTCTCCATCAGTGGAAACTCGTTCAAGTGGTTCGCGCTCAGAGCCGAGGATCTGATTGTCCTGGACGCAACGGGTGAGCCGACACTATCAGCAGCTGAAGCGCGATCTGTACACATGCGACTCCGCGGTTCCAAGACCAACCAGTGCGGGCATGCAACAGCCCGGATGCTGTATCGATCAGGGCACGCGTTCCTGTGCCCTGTCTTCGGAGCTCTCCTTCTTCTACGGTCAAGACAAAGCCTTCCTCTCGGAATTCCAGCGGCGGTATATCTGGGGCGCACTGGCCAGTCGGCGTGTATCTCAACGGCACATCTGTCGAGTGCAATCAAGAAGGCCGCTGTGCAGAACGGCGAGGACCCAAGAAACTTCAGCCCGCATTCCTTCCGCGCCGGGGGCGCAACGCACATGTATCGGGCTGGAGTGGATGCCGTGACGATTCAGTTCCATGGCCGGTGGGTGTCGGACACCTTCAAGACTTACACCAACCTCTGCGAGGAATCTGTCACTTCCCTCGCTGCCAGCATGGTCTCCGGCTCCAAGGGTGACTCAACTCTTCACTAGTGGGCGTATGCTGCATGACCTACAATGGGGGCTCCGCTCTCCTCGTCCCTTTTTGGATGAGCGGATGGTCATGCACATATGCCCATTAATGAACTACGATGTTTTACCCCAAAGGTGTGGAAAGAGCTTTGTGAAGAGATTTGACGTCCAAAATTATCGCACCGACACAAAGTGCCAAATGTCCGTTGTATCTGCGTCACTTGCGCGCTGTTGTCTCTTTCCTTTGTCAAGTTTTTGGGCAAATAAATATGTGCTATTTGTTCGCTTATCTTCAAAACTGGTATGCCCAATGTCACCGCTAGTCTGCGTTGTTCCCCTCGTCCGAGGTCGTGACAGACCAGACGCCTGACTGCAACGAGGACGAACTGCGCTCCGACGCGTGGATCATGTGCTCAAGGATCACCACGACCTCAGCAGCGGTGGGGCGGTTGTCCGGGTCTTTCTGCAGACAACAGTCTGCAAGGTCTAAAATGGCCTTCGGGCAGTCGCTCGTGAAGCTGGGACGCAACTTGCCCTCCGCCACTAAGCTCAAAATCTCCGCTTCCTGAATTTTCCCGCGATTCGATTTGTTTTCGTCGTTCCAGAACGGATAATCGTCTGTATCGATCTCTGACAGCACCACGCCGAACGAGTAAATATCAGCCGCTTCATTGTAATCTCGACCCAGAAGAACCTCCGGGGCGATCCAGAACGACGTGCCGACGCCTGCGGTCATGTGCGTCTCGACCAAATAACGCATGCGCGCAATGCCAAAATCACTCAGCTTGGCCTCCAGGTACATGTTCAGCAGCACGTTCTTGGACTTAAGATCTCGATGGATGATCTTGGGCTTAAGCGTGTGAAGGTACGACAGGGCCTCAGCGATGTGCAGCGCAATTGTGGCTTTGTGTGACTCCCATGAGAGACGCTCGCCCTTGACCTTATAGCCGTGCAGCACATCGCGCAGATCGCCATTGTCCATGAACTCGGTCACTGCTGACAAGTGCCTGAGGTTATCCCAAGCTACGCCAACGAACTCGACGATCCGCGGGTGATACAATACTGCCATCATGATGATCTCCTTAAGGAATAGCTCGATCTCCGCCGTGGTGGCACTGCGGTCTGGGCGAATCTTCTTGATAGCGACGCGCCTACCTTTGTATTCGCCCAAAAACACCAGCCCAAAGCCGCCTCTGCTGATACACTTGCCCATCTTTAACAACTTGTGGTCAATACGGTTCGTGACAATCACTGGGTCGTTCAAGAACACTGGGTCCACTTGTACTTGTGCATCATCAAAGTCGAGCGTGTCCCCAAACTCCTGCGAATAGAAGTCGTTCTTTGAAGAAGACATGCGCTGAGCCTTCTTGTGTGAGAAGTACCGCCAAAGAAGAAGCGCAACCACAGCGACCACTATAATACAGCCTCCTGCTACTAAGCCGATTAGCAACGAGTTTGAGCCGCCTGACGACGCAGTCTCTGTGAAGAATATCAACATACACAAGTGAGTATTTCAAGGGAAAAAGAACATGGATGCACTGTTAAAGACAATGTGAGCTTACCAGTTGTAGTGCTGTCATTGACAACGCAAAACGTTCGATTGTGGGCAGTTTGCCATGTCCCATTGCAGGTGGCTGCCTCGGCAGGAAGATCCGAGTCGAACGCCACTAAAGCCTGGATGGCACTGAAGACCGTCGAACTGATATTGAAGTCAGTGATATCGTTATATGCGATGTATCTGTGTGCGGAATTGAAACAGTCATCTGTCAGATCAACGGCGCAACCAAAACCTCCAAAGTTGCAGCACTTACAGCTCCTGCAAGTTGTCGACATTGAAGACCACCGTTGGGAATGTTGAAATGCTGTTGTTGGTCAGGTTTCTACTCGCAGCAGGAGAGCATAAGCGCGTTAAAAGTTGATGAGCACGTACAATCGCCAGATACGCGTCGCCCACTTACAAAACTTCGACAGCACAGAACTGGTTTGAGCAAGAGTGCGCGATGGATGATCCGACGTACGCAGCCGTTAGGTGGTTTGAAGACATGTCCCTGAAGAAGAGGTACATGTTCAAGAAGTCTTGTAAGTCTCGATCCCGTTGAGGTTATTGGCGACCAGCACGTACAGGTACTGCACGTTGTCAAGCCCGTCGAAGAAATCGTATCCAAACTTAATCATGTTGCAGTTCCGCAGCGTTCTGCAAAATTCATACAGAGCATATAGCACACCATGTACAACAAGGAATCAATAACGCATTGCCTTTATCCAAGTAAAACTGCTATCGGAACCTTACATGTTGAGTGTTGTGGACGGGTAAAACGTAGAAGCAGTCTGTGTGATCGACGACATGTCAATATTCTCCAGCGACCTGGCCAACAAAGCATCCCCACCATTGTTAAATCTCGCTAGAAACACTCCCAACTCAAAACTCAAGTCACCTACACAGTCGTGATGGCGATAGATTCGTCCTCCACGTTTGCAATCGGCAGCGTAGACCCAGGCAGGTCTTGGTCCTGTGGCACGAACGTAATTGTCTGAGGGTACGCGCCCTCTCCGACGATGCGTCTACAGAAATCCACAGCCACGAAGCGCGTTCAGTTCAGTTTCTCTGTCAACACCTTTAAAGCTCCAGCAAAAGCCACAGACTCACAGCGTCGCGAGGCTGGTCGGCACGAGCAGCGTGCGGATCGAGTCGATGGCCAGCACGTCCTCCGCCGTGAGCGTCATCGGGTAGCTGTCACTGCCCTCGTCCGTCCTCAGCGTGACGTGGAACTCCCACGTGTCGGTGTCTGAGTAGCCGGTCGCCAGGCACGAGCACGAGGCGTTGACGGCCGTGAAGATGTCGGGGCAGCCCCCGTTCGGAGTCGCCTCGTCCGTGCGGCGCTGCACCGATGGCACCCCGTAGCACATGACGTCGCTGCTCGAGAGGTTGTTGAGCGCCGAGTTGACCCCCACCGCCAGCTGCGTCTCGTTGTCGTCGAAGTTGTCCGTGAACCATTCCAGCGCCAAAGTCTCCGCTTTCGTGGTCACCGACGCGGCGGTAGAGGCGGAGGCGGAGGCGGAGCTCTGCGCGCGTGCCATTGCGATACTACTGACGGCCCACAGCGTCCATGCAGCCAGCAGATGCGTCCATTTCGACTGCGTCATGCCGAGAGATCTCCTCTGCTCGCTGGTCGATACCCTACAAAGTGTGACTGGACGACCGCATGACTGACTCGAGGTACATGTCGAAATTGCGGCCGGAGTAGCCAATCACTGAATTTGGCGCAGGTTGAAATTCCAGCCGTATCAGATTTATCGAGATGCGATCAACTAAAAACCACTGCGCTTTGTCCCCAGGCCATATCGGTGTTCTCATCAAGGCACGACTCAGGTTTTGGATTGGGTGCCTTCCAAACACCATATAAAAACTGGGTAGTGGTAAATTTTCCTTGGGAGAGGGTTGTACATGAAAGTTCCGTTCCCAACACAGCTCGGGCCCTTAAAGCTCGAACGCGCGTACAGTTAACATGCACTGTAGACGAGAACTGCAGGATGAGCGGTCGATGAGACGCAACAATCGTTTCCGCCGTGAATACAGCCAATCGACAGGAATACGGCGTTGACTCAGTCAACTTGGCTGTCACCTCGATCGCCACCACGCCCTAACAATATGTGCACATTCACTGATTGGAGCCTATTCTCCTGGCGCGAGCAAATCTCCTCCGTCGCTTTAATAACGGCTTGAAGATCTGCCGATCAAACACAAGTGGCAGTCTGTGCAGTGCATGCATCCTATGAGCGCCGAATCTGGTGCGTCAGAATAGCGAAGTTGATAGTTGAAATTGACGTCTTAATCGCTGACTAAAATGCTGTCGAAACGTGGGGTACCGCAGACAACCCGACAGCGGATCAAAGTGCAAGCGAAGTCTGCACTTTCAACCGAGCAACCGAAAACTACATTCGCAGAGAAACGAAATAGCTCGCTGCCTGTTTACTAACGTCATCCAGTAAACGACCCCGTCAAATCAACGTCTGGGATCTCTTTCAAATGGCCTTTCACTCCATAATCCACCGTGACAATCGGGTCTGTTTGGATTTGTTTGCCTAGCATTTCACACTGGTGGTACATCCGTCGTTGCTTGTCTTGCGTGACTATGGCAGCTAGGATACTTGGTTGCTTGCTCGAGCTGCTCCTTTCCAGACATTGTACCAGTATCCTTCCTTCGTTCTTCATTTCCAATTTGCTCGCATCGAAGCAAATCTACCACTACCTACCTCGCGACAATGACGAAGTTCTTCGCCGTCACTACTGCGCTGGTCGCCTGCGCTCTGTCGGCCACGTCCGTCACCGCTGACGGCGCGGAGATTGCTGTATGGGGGTACAAACATAACGACATGAGCATGGCTAGCCCCGAGCAATGGGCGGAGCACTACCCGACGTGCGGTGGCTCGAAACAATCACCGATTGATATCGAGGTGTCTGGTGACTGCAATGCGGAGACGCGCTCGCTCACGTTCAGCGGTGAGTGCACACACTACAACCTTACCCAGTCCGACGAGGCATTCAAGGCCGCTGTCGACGGTGGTACGTGCACTACTATAGTAGAGTGGTCTTTAGCAACTAGGTTTTCTAATAAGCTTATGCTTGATGCTGATAGGTTCCTGCGCTGTGTCGGCAAACAATGCATCGTATAACATGCTGCAATTTCATCTGCACGCACCTTCAGACCACACGCTGAACGGAGAGCACCTCGATGGTGAAGTTCACTTCGTGCACAGCAATGCGAACGGTTCTGCTCTCCTGGTTGTCGGTGTCTTTTTCAAGGCTGTCGACGGGGGTGCGACTGATGCTTGGGCGGCCTCCGTCCTGGACGCGCTCGACACTGTCAGCATGAACACAACGGTGTCCATGTCAATGTAAGTTTGCTATTTGCAGCTCCTGGTCCATTAAAACTCCAAGCTCAACGTATTTGTGAACTGTATACACAGTACATCATACGCCGACCTGGTTAACACTGCTGCCGACTCCCACGGAGTGTTCAACTACGCTGGAGGTCTCACGACCCCGCCATGCAGTGAGATTGTAGACTGGTGGGTCGTGAAGGAGCCCGTAAAGATCTCCACGATCGACCTCGCCCGCCTGCAGTCGCAGCTGAAGGAGCTCCCCATTACGGACGACGGCAAGAATGCGCGCCCGGTACACCCGCTCAACGGTCGTGTTGTAACCGCGTACCTCTAGATTCCTAGCTCTCTATTTTCTTGCGTTCAATACAGTACATGTATTAGAATAGAAACACATTCGAGATTTGCCTTGAGACGTGTCGTTGTTTGCTGAGCGCGCCCAGCCTGGATGTGCTCAGCGTGAATGCCGCATTCAGAATGCGCCACCACACATATTTATGTTTCCGCCGACTTGGCGGAATCGACCGTGCGTGCGTTTCCTGGCAGAACCAAAAATGTTAGACAGTTTGCTAGCACGCGTCCGAAGGCAGCACTCTGCTTCATCTACTTGTTGCGTTTCGAGGGGACGGGCTTATTATCGAGTAATCGCGGCGATTCATCAAGGACAAGAAAAAAATGGCTGCTCTTCAAGGAGGTATAGCAAAAGAGAGGAGGAATTAATCAATTCAAGTAGATTGAGGTCTATCTGTAAAACCGTAAGTAAGTGGATGCATCTACTTGCAAGTAGATTATACGGGTCATTTTGCAATACGCGGAGTCGTCGCGATGCTGTTGTAATTCACTGGATGTTGCAGCACATGGAGTTCACTCCGACCTTTAGGGAGTGCAGCTTGCAACGCCACCCTCATATAATAAAGACATGCATTGTCAAACATCTACAGCTATTTACTCGGGCATACCTGCAGGGCAGCTACGCCTGTTGTTTGAGCACGTGCTGGTTCACTTCACTTTGCTAACTTTCGAATCCTCTTGCTAGGCGATCACCCCAATTTCTTCCTACCAGATTTCAGCAAAGTTTAAAATTAAATGGGCGATACTGGAGGCTGCTGGTTAGCTCTTCGTTGAGAGCCAGGAGAGTCAGCCCCAGCTCCACACATAATTGAATACTCTCGAATCTTGTAGCATTCGTCGATACGCGACAATCGTGAAGCACTCAGCAGAGCACTTAAAGAATTCCAGCGCCGCGACAAACCCACAAGTGGTGAATTTGATTATGTCATGCTGTACAGCTCCGCACTTGATGGCCGGCCGGTCTTTCGTCGGTCGCACTTTTCGTACTAGAGCTGTCATTGGGGTGTTCGGCCGATGAACTGTACCACCAGTGTGGGAATTTCGCGTTTTGCTAAATGACCCGTATAATCTACTTGCAAGTAGATGCATCCACCTACTTCATCCACCTACTAGATGCATCCACCTACTTGCGGTTTTACAGAAGGGTCTCAATCTATTTGAATTGATTAATTCCTCCAAAAGAGAGTGAGTGGAGCGATTCCCGCAGCCAAATTCCTACTTCTAAGGAAAACGTCGTGCAAATCTTGTCTTTTGTATGGAAATCTTCGTGCAGACTGCACGACGTTTTCTCCGAATGCAAAAATGGCAGGCATACAAAATCCAAGTCAAATACCTAAAATGCAATCATTCACTGGAAAACGTCGTGCAATTTGCACGAAGTACTTAGGCAGCTGTCGGACTGATAGAAACCACGAATTCATTTACTCAAGTAGCCTTTTGAGCTATTAACTCCCTGTTTAATGTCTTATATGGTAGAATAGCATCAAAGATCGGACACACCACAATTAACTTTAAAATATAGCAATAGCAGATGCCCAATAAGAGTGCTCGATCGTGAAATTATGATCAGTTTTGACCAATAATAGTGCTTCTAATTTCATCGTTCTTTCTTGAAAAACATTCGGACAATTCGGACCTATTTTGTCCGAAGATTTTGAAAATATTTAATATGACTATAGTGAAGGCAAGCGATACGAATATTCTAAAAATATCGTACCCATTCGGACAATTATCACTTTAGACGGGGTAAATATGAATGGTGTTCTGACAGACGAGACGCCGCCAGCAGTTCTAAGCCGGCGATGTCGACCAAAGCTCTGATCCCGGGGAACTCACAGCGTGCACGCTTGACGGCGCTGAACGATTTTGAAAGGTTTGCTGTGTCGGACAAGATGACAGTGATGCAGGTATGCTCGTTTATCGAGGCGGACATGTCTGGTGATGCTCTGTATACGATTCTCGACAAGTTTGGAATGTACTTAGCTTTTCAGGAGACCTCTAGGGGCTCTTTGCTGTCGAAGAACTCTGTGGCTAGCTACTTTGGTAATGTCAAAAACCATCTCCTAGAGCTATATCCTGCTCAACATCAAGCCACAAGTCGCCGCTTGCAGAAGGTCGCCTCTATTCTCGACAAACACTGCGCGAAGCGATGAACCGAGTTCACCCACAAGGCGCCACCATGCAAGAAAGCAGATCTCCTAGCGCTAGTTACTGCTATTTACAAGGACGCGACAACAACTACCAGGACGCAGGACTTCTCAACTTGCTTTGGTACTTGTTGGGACGATCGTCGGACACTTCGTGTCTAGTAAAGAGCCAGCTAGCTGTTTACCCGGGTACGATTAGAATCTAAGCACTTGAGTAATTGTTGGCGTTTGAACTAAATTTTGGTTTGAATTTCCTAGGCGGTTGTCTTTTCATTCAATTCAAGCGCATGAAGTCTGCTTCGTATCTAGGCGCGTCGTTATTTTACGATTTCAGAAACTGCGCTACTTGCCCTGTGGATGATCTGGCTGTAGCGACTATAATGCAGACTGTACCAAGTCAGTTTCTCCTCGACCACCTTCCACGTGATGCAGGCCCAATCGAAGACCCCGTGCTGAAGGTCGACCTCTAGTGGAGCTGCTGGAGGCAAGAGAGGAAGGAACCTTTGCCACCCAGGACACGGAGACGTCGAGCTTCAAGCCGAAGGCGGCAGCACCTGTCCCGGGCATGCAAGCCTACGTGAACCGGCTTTTGAAGAAGCGGAGTGGGGAGTGCTCTGTCACTGGAATGGAGCTCACGCAGGGGTTATCCTCTCACTCATTTCGTCGTGGAGCAGCTCAGAGTGCGAACAGCGATAGCAGCGTGAACACGCCCTGGATAATGGACCGCGGAGGCTGGAGCATGACATCGGTCAGCAAGGCATTCAATTACATCGTTAGTACCACTCAGGACGACCAGCAGCTGGGCAAGATACTAGCTGGTTGGGGGCCCAAGACGAAACCTATCTTACCGACACTTCAGAGCTTTGATCGCGTAGTATCGCGCAAGATAATGCAGCTACAAGATACGTTGTTCCAGACTGCGTTCGGATTTCCGGATCAGATTAATCTTCGTGACGATGTCCTCGAAGTCCTGATGACTGTAGTTCTGCTTCACTATGGCGACATGCTAAAGCTGTCTCCCGACAGTCCCTACATCGCGCATATGAAACGAGCCCAAGATCAGCATGGCATCACAGAGTCTGAAATTTCAAGCTGGGCACTTACGATTCAAGGTGATTTGATTGAGCGCAGTTGGTCGCCAGTACCACTGGATCCTGCACCTGCTCCGTCTGTTGACGCCGTTGTCGAGAAGCAAAGCGCCCTCATCCAGCAGGAGATGGATTTAATCGGGCAATTGTCTTCGCAAATTCAGCATTTGACACAGCGCGTCACGTCTTTAGAAGGCCCTGGAACAAATTCAAAGAAGACGTCAGCTACCACATCTCCTCCGCAATCGATGTCTGGTACATGCCCCCCGAGCGCAGCTACTCGCCGACGTTCCCACGCCAAGTCCCTTTCCGCAGTGTGGTACGAGTGGTTTACCAGTCTGCCATGGAAACAAACTTTTAGGGATACGCTCGCGCTGTTGAGCAAACCCTTGTTTCGTTTCTTTACTTTCTTATATTGATAGTGTAACAATTATACCACAGCGAGGAGGAATTCCCGTCAGAAAAGTGCTATCGTCTTGTTCAAAGTTACAATGCACAACATGCCGTCGCAGCCGCTCCAGCTGTGAATGGTTGTGAGTAGCAAATAGTTGGGTAGTGAGAAGTATATGATTCGTGAGGCAACTCGCGCTGTAAAAATTGCTGATGGTACAACATGGAAGCGATGACAAATCACTATCGAGCACGGTGGCACTCCTGGGAAAATAGTTGCCATCGCGGAGGTAAGAAGCTGCTGAAGCTCTAGTTATCAATTCTCATCTAAACGAATTTGGGGCTCTTTGATTTAGGATTCGCCAGCACTTCATCGACGCGTGCATCCAGATCTTCTATCTCGACTGACCTTTCCGTCAATGCGGTTTCTAAAATGCCGTTCTACCATAGAAACCGGGTAGAAACGTTTCTACACGACGCTTCGTGCATTCTGCACGACAAATTCCATTTATCTATACATGTAGTCCCAAATCCAAATTTCTGCAGAAAAAGGGCATCGGCCAGATTTGGCGGAGGGGTTCCGCCAGTTTTTTTATTGGCTCCCAGACCACTTTCTGTCCTTTCTCGGCCTTTCTAATCGCGAGTCTGGGACCTACGACTAGGATTTTGGCTGCGGGAATCGCTCCAGTACAGTAGCGCGCCCTACTGGAAAAGGAGGGGGTGAACGTCACATAAAACGACCATCAGAGGCGAGCGGTTGCGAGGTCGCGTAGCCGCAGCAAACCCACGCGGGGTGC
>JAHQIV010001656.1:0-10614 GCA_030463285.1 Phytophthora europaea
TCGCCGCGCTGCCCAGCGCGCGGCTGCCGGCGGCGAGGAGGACGAGGAGTAAGCATTTGCTTAGCTGTTTGACTTCGTGCTCTTTGGCTCTCTCTCTGGCGGTTGCGAAGACCCGCGGGGGTCGACTACAGGCACCTTTTGACTCGTCGTGGCATCCAACGTCGGAGTTTGTTTCTCGGGGGATCAGCAATGGCGTCCGATAAATAAAATATCATGCGAATTTGGGGACTTCACACATTCAGGTCTACTACGTACCACGCTCGCTGTCTGTTGGTTGTGTCGTTAAGGTTGGCAGGGCAGGAGGAGGCGAAGGGACAGGCACAGGTTACAGGGAGATTCGGCACAGGTTCAGGGAATTGGATGCGAGGACAAACCTGGCCATGCGAGACTAGGTACGGGCTGCCTGCTTGGAACACGCTGCTGACTCAACCGATATTCATCAAAAGGGCTCGAAGAAGCCTGTCACACCAACTGCTGCTTGTCCCTACTCGTCGACGCTCGCCATGTTGAGTAGGTTGTCCTTGGCGCGCTGCAGCTGGTCCTCCGTGACCCCTCGGGCTGGTGCCGCGGTCAGCGCTGCGATCTGCTGATTGAAGTTACCGGAACGCGCGTACGCACGCGTGCTGTGGTCGCAGACGAAGCACCCGAGCGCGCGGTTTAAGTCGCCTGACTCCACGGCCTCGGCGCTCTTCCACATGCGCATCTTCTCCTCGAGACACGGCAGGTGGTAGCAGTGGCCGCACTCAAACACGCACGCGTGAACTGTTTCCATGCCGGATGACGGCGCGCGCAGCAGCTCGCAACAAATTGCGCACGCCTTCTTCGCTGCTACGCGCCGCCCACGTTTGTGCGCTGCGACTTGACGGTGGAGCAGCTCCACGCGGTCGTTGTCGAACACCTTGCGAGAGCCGACGCAAAGGTTTTGCTGTTGCGAAGAAGCGAAGTAGAAAAAAATATCCGGGTCAACATATAAAAATGCTTTCGCAGTAGCACGGAGCAGTTTAGTGCATGAAAGAAATCGCCTCGTACCTGGAGGCGGTAGTTGGTGATGATCGCGATTAGCTTCTGCTTGAGGTTTTCGATCTCCATGTCATCAGGGATCTGTAAAGGTCGCCACATCAAACCAGTTATGTAAGACATGAGCTGCTCGATAGGTATCATCACGAGCATGCTGCGTACCTTGCGAATCAGCTTGATCGGGTCGATCTTGTGCTGCGAGGCAAACTTCAGCAGCTCCTCCACGTTGTCCTTGCTGGTAAGACTGAGATCAATGAGGTAATCCCACAGACCTTCGTCGTGCTCCTGCACAAACTGGATAGCCTGGTTAATGTCACCACGCTGCGTCAAGATCAGGTCGAGCGCCTTCTTGTGCTGTCCCATACGACCTAGGATGTAGATCATGGTGTCCCAAAGAGGAGGAGTGTGCTCACTGCAGTACTTGTAGGCCTTCCAGTCGCAAACACAGAACAAAGTCAGAACCCCCACACTGCCGTACCAGGGAAAGGTGCAACTCGTCAGGTACCTTCTCCAATGGCACAAAGTTGCTTGTCTGCAGGAATTTGAGCAGGAAATCCGGTGCAAACTCGGCATACAGTGCAACCTGCTTCTCGTGCAGTGCTGAATAAATCTCCGAATTGTACTCGCCCAAGCGATGCAAGACAAGTTCGTGCAGGTACGTGTGCAACAGCTCGGGCTCGCCCTCAAGCTGGGCGACAATGTCGCTGATCTTGAGCTGCTCTGTCTGGTTGACCAGCATACGCACTGCGATCGCCTTGTCAATGCGCATCAAGTTCACCACCTTGTTGGCAACGAGAGCCCACAGCTGGTGCTCGGTGATCAACTTGAAAGCAAAGTCCTTGTTAGAGCAAAACTCGCCTTGGCTTAGATAAATACGCAGTGCGTGGTCATATTGCTCTGTGGCTGTGTACAGCTCCGCTAGAGCCTCCATCAGGTACATCGTTTCCACACTCAATCGATCTGCGTCCGCTTCAGCAATTCGTCGACGACGCACGACCGTCTCGAGCTGATTAATCCAAGCCTGAGCGTCGTACAGTGGCTCAAACACATGTGTCGTCTCAGTGTACTCAGGTGCAACGTCCCCTTCCGATTGCTGCTTCACCGCAGGTGTGTCCTGCCGCCTGGGCTTAGGCCATTTCCGGATAAGTTCAAGGAGCTGACCTGGATCGGAATCCAGGAAGTGCTTCAACACCATTTCATACTGCACCTTAGGTAACCGCGGGCTTGCCGTTGGCATGTAGCGCGCGATCGCACTCAGCTGCCCGCGCTGGGCGAACACATAGACGTACTTTTCCCACAGCTTCTCATATTCGTCACCTCCACCTGTAAAAAGTCGATGAATCTCCTCCGCGGTTTTCTGGAACTTCTTCTGGCGCAACAGGTCACCAAGGTAGGTCTCCATAACATCAGTGAGCACCACCCGTCGAAGAGCACGCGGGTCATGGAGAGCCACATCAAGTGCTCTGCCATAGTGCTTTCTTGCCAAAGCCCATTGCACGCGGTCGTCAGCATCGCGCAGGCGGCATATGACAACGTCTTTCGGGGTACATACGTAAGCAAGTTGTCCATAGCCTGCATCGTAGATAGAGGACGGGTCGGTCGATTCCAGGTTTGACTGGTGCGCGTGTGCGTAGCGAAGGGTAGGCATCATGTAGTCTGACGCACGCAAGCGCTGGTAGCCCTTCAGATTCAGCAAGTCTGCACTAACCTGTTTACCATCCAGTCGCACAACGTGAACTTCAGGGTACGGCATCTCGCCGCTCTCACCTTCGCCTTCGATTTTGGTCGATTTGCCCTGAGCCATCGATGGTCCTACAGATGACGATCCAGACCCCGGAGGTCGAAATGCCAGCACCGACACGACCGAACCGCCACCCCACGGACTAATTCCTGCAACGAAAAAGTCGAACGTAAGGAGTGCCACCACCTCCGCCGTGATGGCTCCAGCTGAATTCTCCACGGCGTCTAACGCCGCAGCTGAGGTAGGCGACCCCGGCTGTCCTGAGTGTCCCTTCTTGAAAGTCACGACCCGCAGAGTGTGCGCCCACGCCACAAGCAGCACGTCGCAGCTCTGCCACTCAAGATGACAGCGACAGAGCTCCATCGGGGGGCAGTTCGGCGGCCGCTCAATGTACGTGACGCGCTGGTCGTTCTCCGAGTCGTAGACCTTTACTCCCCAGTCATTGGCCCACGCCACGAGTCCGTCCTTCCAGCGGATGAGCTGCACGGGGCCCTCTCCTTCGTGCACCGTGCTCTCCTTGTCAATGATCCAGCCCTTCTTGTTGATGATGAGCTGCCCGCCCACTCCGCCGCACGCGAAGCTCTTGTCGCGCTTCATGGCGTATCTGTCCTCGAGCTGCACCGCGTACACGGCGCTGAAGTAGTTGTAGATGTTCACCTCTCCGCCTGTGCTGGACACGGAGATCTGCGCGTCCTTGCTCTGGTTGCTGGCGTGCTTGTGGCCGCTGATGTCCGAGGCACCGGCCGCCGCCGGGAACAGCGTGTACACGGCCACCGTGCCGTCGTCCGAGCAGGACGCGATGAACTGGCCCGTCTCATCGATGCACACCTGGTTCACCTTCTTGTAGTGCTGGTGCAGGCGCCGGATGAAGCGCCCGTCCAGCTCCAGCAGCAGCACGTTGCCCCCGTACGTGCCGGCGCACACGAAGTTGACGTGCAGCGCGATGCAGCTGAGCGAGTCGTCCTTGAAGATGGCGTGGAAGTGGCCGCCCACGCGCTCGTACTTGAGCAGCGGCTCCTCCTGCTGCGTAAGATAAAATTAGGATAACAAAATATTATTTTGGTCTGATTAGCATCAAAGTTTTATTCTTTTTCTCAGGGTGCAGGGCGTTGTTTTGAGCGCGCGTTGCGGGAGGGGAGAGGCGGGAAGCAGGCGCATGCATGGGGAAGACGCACCTTGACCTCCTGACTGGCGCTCTCGGGCGTGGCCGACGACGACATGGTCGCGATCTTGCCTTAGGTCGAAAGTGAAGAATTGCAGACTGGTTTTCAATATTGGACCGAAATTTTGGTCCCCAGGACCAAAATAAAGGTCGGTCTTTTTTTGGGTGGCTGCAAGTTGAAGGACAATCACTCTGGAAACTTCAACAAGCGCCGGTGAAAAAATGCCTTAATATGTAGCTAGGGCACAGGCACTGCTTGGGCCAACTTGTGGTCTTCGCCGCTTGCGGTGAACCATGTGCAGGATTGCACGCGCGCCAACGTGCCCGTTTTCGGGTCCATGTGCCAGCGTAGAAGAAGTACGTTGAATGTCCGCAGCATTTTACGCGGAACGTATCGGGCGATGACGAGCAGCATCACAGAGGACGCCTGGTAAATATGCTCGCCATAGTACAGATAGCCCGCGAGAAGTACTGCTTCGACGGTGACGCAGCGCTTGTTGTTGTACGCAACGTAGACGATATCGTCACAGTCGGTGAACAGCCTGTTGAAAGGAACGCCGATGCAGTTCTGCTCAAACGTCGTGAGTTCCAGACCATCGGAGTTACTGTCTAGCTCTGGGTTTGACTCCTTGGCAGCACTCTCAGTTTGTGGGGGTCCCAGGACTTTAACTGAGGAAACTTTGTTGCTTGATTGGGTTGAATTCGCAGCATTTCTCGTTCTGCGACTCGTCATTTTCGCAACTTTTGAGGCGATCACTGCGGTTACTCCCACACTCATTGACGCGACTATCGCGACGATAACGATGTTGACCGTGAACACGATGCAAGCATCGTTAAGACCACAGTATTTCGCACCAAGCGTCGATGACTTGCGCAAAATCTGTGCGTTGTCGGAGATAATGGCGGCTAGCGGTGTGTGCTGCACCCATTTCAATCCAATCACCACCGCCGCCGTGATCGCAATCTGCATGGCCTCCCACATCAATCGAAACTCGCGATCGAGCTTCTGGTCGCCCGAACGCGCCTTCGCCATATTGATGAACGAGTACGAGAAGGCAAAGAAGCAACAGGCCAGATTTGCAATCGATTCCATCGTCAAAGTGCCGGTGGCAAACCCCAACAGGTACAGGTCCGAGTTGTAAATGAGGTGGTAGGAGATCTGTGCGAGGTAAATGGGCTGCATGCGGCCGTTTTGGCATCGGTAGGCCCACACCTGAGTGAGCAACACGGAGTGCTTGTGTGACATCACTTGATAGAGGCTTACGACGCCCATGAGAAGTATTTGCATGACCACGACGCCAGGAAGCACGCTGATCCCTACCGTGTCAGCGTACCGAGTCCGATACGAGTTGTGGGCGATGGCGGTCCGGTTGGGGTTCTCCGCACTGATGGTGCCGATCACTTCCCATTGCGTATTGAAGTAGTTGCGAATACAGACACCGCCCGTGCTGCACAGAGGCAGATCCTCCGAAGTCTGCACCATGAGACCATAACTCTCCCAGTGTTTGGACGTCTCGCACGAGTCTTCGATGTAGACGCCAGTGGTGTTGACTTCGCGAACTCCACAGCCTCCGTAATATGCTTGCATGTCGGGCTCCAAAACGGTGGCAGCTCCGTACTTTGTATTTGAGGCTGGCACTACGCGAGACCGCGCGGGCATGCTGCTGGTGAAGCTGTACGGATAGAGCTGCAGCCCATCAGGCACATCAGAAAGTAAGTCGCTGCCGTCGGTTGCGTACGCCAACTTGGACCAACAACGCTGTCCTCGACGGTAACGTCTGGGCGACATTCCGTGTACTCGGGGAAGATGGTGATAGCTCCAGCAGATATCTTGCCGAACTGCGCTTTCCCCACCGTCGTCATAAAGTAGAACAGCCGTACAATTGCGAGAATGCACCAGTTGGTCACGCACTCGTCCGCGCGCTCGACGCCCAGCTCGAGCTCTCGCATTGTTTGCGGCGGAATATTCAGATTGAGCACCTTGACGACGTCCAAGACTTCATGGGGTTTTGCTGTCAAGATGCTGGTGATGGCCCCCCAGTCGTTGATGCCACTCTGGCAAATGGCATCGCCGCTATCGAGTTCCTCTCCGAGCGCGATAGCCTCAGCACTCAAATTGCTGAAGTCATAAAGTGACTCCTTTGGTGCTCGCCCCATGAGGGCTGAAAACCCAGGCGCGCTGGTGATCGCTTGTCCGTTGAAGAACGCGTACTTGAGCAGTCCGATCTTGCACGGACCCACGCAATCTGTGCACCCTCCAGCCATGGACAAATCGTGCTGCGTGTACGAGAAGAAGCTGCGATCAAACTTGATGAGCACCGCCGCGTCCGAGAGGTAGTCGGTGGTGGTGATCAGACTCAGCATTGCGATCGGCCCAAGGACAATCCGACCCGCAATTGCCAAGCACGCACCAAAGACGGAAGGCCGGAGCAGACTCTTCCGTTTCCGATTGATGCGATGGAGACTCTCTTGGCGATAGTGCTCCGTTGCCCATCGAAAGGAAGCAGCATCTTGGTTAGCCTCGGACATGCTGTCTTGGAATTGTTGATCTGGACCCCAAATGAAAAAGTGACGTACAACTTCGTCTCACTTGCAGTTGCACGCTGGCAAAGCCCAGATGTGGTGTATTTTAGGCACAGGCCCTGAGCCCAAACATTCATCATCCGACATCATGCCTTCCCTGGACTGCTCTATGCGTAGAACAGGTGAAGCGGTCGAGGTGAAAATACGTCAATCCTAACATTAGATCACACACGAATCCCTAGTATAACGGGTCACGTGTAAAAGCGTACGCCAACACTGGCACGTGTATTTCGCTTCAAGGCGTCGGTAAATAGATAGAATGTCCTTCAGGGGAATTGCTCCAGCCCACGCGCCAAACCCCCGCTTCGCTTCGGTTGCAAGCGGTCTCTCTCCTCTTTGGACGTGACCTATTTGTATGTGACCTAATAATGTTAGTTAGACCTGTTTTCGGGCGAAGCACTGGTGCACGGTAAGATTTACAGAGGTCGTTTTTTCAAGGGAAGTCTGAGGTAACCAGACCGAAAAAAAAGAAAAAAATACAAGTAGAAGATTTACGGGAGTTCCAGCTCCCTGTTCCGAGCGAGCTACTATTATAATAAGCTTAGAGAATGCAGCGTTCGGGATAATGGAAGAGAGGCAAATTACACCGGCCAAGTTCATCCTGTTCACAAAGAACAAAATCGAATGCATTATTTTGTGAATGGTCAATTTAGTCTAAGCAGTGTCCGTGGGCAACGACGCGAGTTTACTTTAACCGGCAGTGCACGCAGCAGCCGCGCTCGCATGTCCCGCCCCAGCAGCTGGCCACTACTGTTGAGTGTGGGTTTGGTATGGCTTCCGAACGTAATTTACATGTATTTCCGCTGGACGATTGAGTCAAGGCCTCGATTGACCATGACCGTTTCTCCGCTAGCGGTAATGATAGAACACTATTAGAAGAGCGAGATGGCGGTTGTAGCTTGTTGTCGCTGTGTATGGAAATGACGAGGTCGGCGATGAGCTCTTCTTCTTCCTCCTCTCCATGCCTACGCAAAGCGATCGACCTCATATGCTCAAGAATCTGTAAGTCTCGGAACCGAGTGTGGACGACTGAGCTGAGCCAAAACACTTCCGAGAACTGGACGACAAACTACTACCAACGAGAGAGACTTCGTCGCAAAAGTCACGGATGGAGAAGTCTGCTCCAACCGTCAGTGCTGGGTGCATGCCTAGCCGTATTCGGGCGCACCATCGTAGGGCCAATCGTGCTGCTCTTGCTGTTCACCGCTTCCAACTACCTCTCGCCGGACGCCACATTCCTCATCACGTCTGACAACAGCTTCTTCGCGTTCACCGAGAAAGATTTGTCCATGGCTGGCGGGTGTACAGATTGCCTGGGTTCATGCAAAATCGTGTTATTGACGTATGCGCTGTATAACAAGGTAGCTCTCACGAGCGGACCTCCGTTCACAGCGTTCACCGGTATGCCCCCAACGGAATCGCTGTACAATTTCAGCTCGCTCGGTCCTGATGCGCTTGCATTAGGTGTGTCTCTGGACGCCAGTGACGCATTATGCCAAAGTAGTGTCAACGAGTGGGGATCCGCGATGAACGTCTTGACGGGGACACCTCAGCAGGCCATGGATGTCATCACCACTCTCAATCTCAGTATCCCGCTCCAGACAAGGCGAGAGCTTGAGCTGGGCATTGAACGAGCAGCGGAATGTGTCACAACGTGGAGTATCATGGCACTTCCTCGATTGTTTTTGTTCCCAATCTCCTTGAACAGCACGGATTTCGGCGAAATCCCCGCTGTGGCCATCAATATCGCCCCCGATGTGACTGAGTGTCGCCCAGACGTCCCTACAGACGATAGCCTTCTCGGTTCGAAGTTGGCGCTCGCTACGAATGGTCGAGACTTGCTTGCTGACGTTCCCGAGGCGCTCACTTTGTTTCCGTACAGCTTCAACAGCAGTATGACTCCGGTCTCACGGGTGGTCAAAGCTGAGGAAACCAAGTATAAAGCTGACACCGTTCTTGAGCCTCAGCTACACGCGTACTTCGGAGCCTGTCGAGTACACGAGGTGAATACTACAGGCGTTTACATTGAAGATACCTGCGAGATCTCGGAGCACTGGGTGTTGTACGGACTGATGGTCCAATCTCCGGATGACATGCCGCTATGCAGTACAAGTGACGTGTGTGTTCACAACTACTACAACTCGCAGTGGGAATGGAGAAGTGAAATCACTGCGTCGGAACCAAACCGCGTTGCCATGTACATGAACACATTTCGAAGTCGGTATGCTGACACTGTTGGGATTAGCGTCCTTCCTGGCCTGGTCGTGATGCAGATTTTCGTCATGGGGATCGTTAGTCTCTACGAAGTGATGTCGCACAAGAGATCCGTGCTGCTCACTCAAATCTGGGCGTACCGCTGCCAGAACGGCACCACCCAGGTGATGTACCTCGCACAAATCTCCTACCACCTCATTTACAACTCGGACTTGTACTTGCTCGGGTTTTCGACGGGAACGTTAACGACCGAGTCACTCGCGAATCTCACGTGTTGCTTCTACGCCTTCTCGTACTCATTTGTCAACTTGGCGAAGTCTCGTTCGGGAGATCAGCAGCTGGATCGCCACTTTCGACTGACCTGGGAGGCCACCCAGGTTGTCATCACAGCTTGTGTCGTGACTGCACTGCGAGTGGTGCAGCGCAACCCGTTGGAGTCGATTATCTCGACGAACGCGCAGATTTTGCGAAAGACGTCAACACTTGGTGCTGAATACTGCGGCCTCAACGATGCTTGCATCATTTTTACAGTGAACGCACCAACACTGATCACCCTTTTGTCGGCCATTTTGGGCCTCATAGCAGTGACCACATCGCTGATAGTGAAAAGAACCAGTCCCAAGATCATAAGAGTTGTGCTGTCATCGCGAGGCTCACAGGGAAGCTTCAAGGCTATTAGCCCTACGCGGAAGCCAAAGAGTGCTGCGGTTCGTTTTAGTCTCAACAAGCGGAATCAAACTCTTGCGCTCGATGTTATACGTTCGCCAGTGTACAATCGTCTCACTTCGTTCGAGGAAAACTGCCTCGGTGCACCGTTCAGAAAATTATTTTACGATTGCGACGACTTCGCCTACGAGACATACAATGGGAAGCGCTGCACAACCGTGGAGGCGCTGTTGCTCACCGGATACCTATATTATGGAGAGCACATTTACCAAGCATCGTCGGTGCTGTTGCTCGTTTTGGCGCGTTTGCTGCCGCGAAAACTCCTCCGCACCTTTAATGTGCTCATTCTGCGCTGGCACTTGAACCCGATCAATGGCTCACTGACACACGCGTTGTCGTGCACATGGTACACGGTGAGTAAGGAAAACCATGCGCTGAATGGAATGACACCAGTGGCGTAGTTTGAGCTCTCAAACAAATAAAAATGTAATGTAAGCTGTTGTTGTCGACCTCGAAAAAATCAGTCGCCGAATAAGCCAACAAGTGCACAACGCGATAATGTCGCTACTTAGTTTGAAAGTTTGCATGTCATCGAATGCAGCAGAGAGACTTGGCCATTTATTTGCCTGCGCATTTCATTTTCTGGGCACATCCTGCTCCTGCGACCGACACAATCACGCATTTGTGCCGGCAACTTCACGCCACCGTTATCCGGATAGGCTGTCAACTGCATCTCGCGTTTCTGCAGCTCCAGAAACGCACATTGTTGGCCCCGCAGCTGTCGCATTGTCAGGAAACATGGTGGTCACTCCCTCCCCTGTTCGAGAGGCCCTGCCTTCAAAGTCCACCATAATTCCATCACTACTACCGGTTGCCAGGAATGCCCTTATCTCCGAATGTCATCCATACCTTCATCTCGCCTGCGATCCGCTCCAAGGGTTACCCTACCAAGGTAAGACCCCGAAATCGAGAACCGAAAGGCAACAAACATACCGGTATCAATCGTTGCCTTGTCATTGAAGTGCTCACAACCAGACGACCACTACCGTATCCGTCGTGTTTAAGGCCGGGCCACAATGCAACGGCCGACTCGGCGGCACAAAGACACCCGAGCACTCTCCAGAGGAATAGACGTCGTTTGTTGTCTATTAGACGCAGCAGCATGGCCGCCCACGCCCCCAGTGACGTGAACGCGATGCTTGACGTGGCCATCGCGGCCGCGCGCGCCGCC
>JAHQIV010001657.1:0-10605 GCA_030463285.1 Phytophthora europaea
GGGACGGAGACGCGGCGGCCACGCGGGAGGCCGTCGCAGCGCCTGAAGCGGTCGAGGACTGCGCAGCAGACGCCAACAAGTCGCCACCTGGTCAAATGAGAGAGAGACAAGAGCGTGAGAGTGATGGTCAGCTAAAGACCTTGGTTACGGACGCACCTGCTTGGGCGGCGGTGGTCTGGCGCTTGTCCCAGGGCTTGGCGGGCGCCGTCGAGGAGGTCAGCGTGCTGGCCATTGTGTGTGTGTGTGTGTGCTGCTGCTCTCTTACGAATATGACTGCGTCGACACGGTACAGTGCGTAGTGAATAGTAGTAGAGATTTTGGGTTGATGCGGTTTTAGAGGGAATTGAAGGTTGACCTGGTGTTTGTATCGGAATATGATGGATGTGGGTGATAATACGAGATAAATAATAGAATTTAATACATACGGTAATTTGAAGCGACCTTCACGCGACATCCGCGGGAATTCTGAAGTTGAAGTGGACGGATTTCGAACACGTCAACGTTGACACCCGGATACAACCCCAACGGACTGCAATGCAAGAGCCTGCAGCACGGAAACCATCGGAACTCACTCAACGTCGCAGTGCGAGGAGGAAGAGCTGACAGCTCCGAGCCTGTAAATCCGAGTGACAACAAAAAGTACTAAGGGACGAGACGGCTTGCCTAAAGGATCTCCATGTTACTACAATGTCTGGCTAACGACTTCCAACTGATGAGTCCCAGCTCCTTCGGTCGCAAGCAAAGACCCCAAACAGTAGCGTGCGTTTGTCAGTATCAGCAGTCGCACCAGTCTCCACTATCCGAACTCGAAAATGCTCCATCACTAAGCTAATTTGGGTCGGAACCGTCCGTTGGAACTCGTGGGCGTGCGATTTTCCGATTTCGTGCCGACATGCGCACGAGCTCAGCGAGTTGATTCCAAACCAAGCTCCAGTCCACACGGCCATCTATTTGATCCGCTATGAGCGACAGCGAAGAGGACTCGGGCAGTGTCGGCCGGCAGAGATCCATCTTCAGTGGCATGGGCAGGTGAGTTGCGTTGGGTGGTGCAGGTGACACGGACTGTGAGCTGAGCGCGTCTTGACACAGGGTGAAGCAGATCAATCACCTTCGGGAGAAATGGAGCCCCAAGCCCAAGTCTCCACTACCACCAGACCGAACCTTCGTCGAATCACCGCCTTCGTCACCGTGGAGTCGACGACCCAGCCCAGATAAATACGCTCAGGGACCGTACGCAGGCGATAGTGGACGCGGCTCTCCTCAGTCGGTGAACGGGTCACCGAGGAGACAACCTGTGGTCACAGTGGTGGACATGGAGAGATATCTCGCTATCAACACTTGGCTGGAGCACAACGGGGTCAACGTTGCGCAGATCAACACTTCGCCCGATAAACGTGGGACCTCGAAGGACTATGGCCTGTTTGACGACATGTACAGCTCGCTAGACGTTCTTGAGAATTCCCTCATGAGCGAGCTTGCCTATCTCAACTTCAGTAGTGACAATGGAAGCGAGAATGTTGCGGCTGCAAAAGCAATCGAGGTACAGCTTTACAACCTCTGTAGTGACTGACTAACCAAACTCCCAACTGACATCTACATTTTCGTGTAGCAGACGTCTGATGATCTACTCTCACTCTCCTCGCCTGCGTTGTTCGATTATCTTGTCGTGATCGCACCCGATATGGTTGATGTTACGATCCGCAACTATTGGAACCTACGCGAAAATGTGTTTGAAGCGACCGTCGCATTTGCCCACCCACCAGAAAGTCAATTCCGCGTCGAGAGTCTCGAGCACTTTTGCTTCCCTACCGGAATCAACGCTACGACTGGCACTACAGCGGCCAGCATCGACAAACGTGTCAAACTTCTCGGCGAAAATTCGTCTTCATCCTCACGACACGGAGAGTTTTTTGTGTTAATGATCTCTGGCGGAGGCGTACAAGGCCAGAGTGTTCAATATGCTATGTGCATGAAGGGAACGGTACAAATTCCCGATGGCGGTGACGATGGGAAAAATCTGCTATTGCCGATTTGTTACTGCATCATCGCTCAAATTCCCTTTATTCCATTCTTTCGAGCTGTGCTCCAGGGACTTTTGGGTAAAAATACGCCATATCTGTACAGTTCGAACGCCTGATGCGGTATGTGATCGACTAACCACACTGTATATAATAACAGATAACCTGCGAAATGAACTCGAGGCAACTGAATGTAGCGGTTCTGCGTCTATCATAACAGACAAGGTGAGAGATTTTGAACTATACTCCATTCCAGTGCTAGCAATCTCAAACTAAGAATTACTACGTACATTCTTTCCAGCATGTAGGCTACATTGACGATACCCTGCAAAACCTAAAGAAGATTCCGCTGCCCGACAAAGGTCTTTCAGTGTCCGTCGACGTATTTCCACCCCCAAGCTCCGAGTTGATTCTGACTCGACCACACAAAGAACACGATGCGGACGAGAAGGTTGCACTGCTGTTGCAGTGGGCACTTCCGTCTCTCTTGTCCCGGTTATCAATTGATTGCCTACTGCAGATACTGAGCCTCTTGCTCGTCGAGATGAAGTTTATCGTAGTCTCAGATGAAATCCCGCTCTTATCCGCTGCGACGCTAGGATTAGCGTCGTTGTTGCAACCACTTGGGTGGGCCGGACCGCTAATTAGCGTCTTGCCTCCCTCTATGCACGAGTACATGGAGGTGCGTTTGCGTACTGTTGGCAATTTGAGAGTGGATCGATTTAACTTTGCTTGCTTCGAACGGCAGGCCCCTGTTCCCCTAATTTGTGGTGTTGATGAACTTCCTCTTGACTTTGAGTGCTCGAAAGGCACTTGCATTCTTTATCTAGCTGAAAGTCGAGTACAGCTGCACGTCGAGGACAAACGTTCATTTGACGAACTTCAGATGCCTGAAGTAGAAAATCTCTCGTGTGATCTCACGAGATTTACGAAAGAAATGTTGGGTCGCGTTACAGGCTCGTTCAGGGACAACGTCACACCCTTATCGACCCACTTGGTGATTCACCGCGTTCGCCGGCATATTGAACACTTGATTAGCGTTTGTGCTCACACGAGAGAAACATATCGGGCTGGAGACTCGGAACTTCACGATAGCGAAAAGCGGTTCGTAGATGTGTTCATGAAGACGCAAATGTACCAAAAGTACCAAGATGATCAGCCTGTGGCTACCCCGATAGACCAAAGCAACCACCAAGGCCTAAGTGAGCAGCCTGTAGTAGTCGAAGCACCAATGCTAATGTCTTCGGTCAACACCCAGCATGACGGACTAAAGTCGGCAGCTGGTGTGCTGTTCCAAATCGCGCTGGCCGGAGTTAGTACATTACCGCGGAGCAGCTCAAGAACAAGTGCCACCGCTAAAGCTGCTGTCGACTCGGAGACTGAGGCACAAAATCCTGAACACTTGGAGTTACCCATTATGGACGAGCCCGAACCTGGATCGGTGAAGCTTTCCTCAGCTTCCTCACCTACAGGTAACTTTATTTTTTTTTACTTTTCAAAGATAAATTACCGCCTGGCTAACGTATCTGCGTCTTCATGCTGGGCTCTTGTCTAGCTAGAATCTTCTCCAGCATGAAAAACTCTCCAAACGAGAAGGCGGGGTCACCCACCCGGGGCCAAGAGTTGCTATCTCCAACACCGAGTGAGCAATCAGCTCAAGCGGATCGACCAGACCGAACTTTGGTTTGGCCACTCAGTCAGTCCGAACTAGACATTTTCTGGGTAGCGGATGAAGCGAATGCTATGAGCCCCACTGTTGTCAACCCCGGAGGTGCTCAGCGGCTTCTGCTGCACTCTCCGAAGAGTGACATGTTCGAATCTCCTCGTCGTAGCCCAAATAATGAAAGCGTCGTCAGCTACGTGGACGGTCCGAAAAGTGTTAGCCGAAGTGAACACGGGGGCATTGTGAATGCTCAAAGAGCTGACACGGACACTACGATCTCGATTTTTGATACTGCGATGAGTGAAGCCCTGGGGAGTGCAGATACCGTCGACGATGCGTGGTTGTTTGATACATCCGATGATCACATTCTCAGTTCACATCAAGACGACGACAGCGATGAGGATCGGGGCACTAAGCGCGACAGCTCAGCAGAAGAATGCGGTACACCTCCCCACAACGACGAGCATGTGAAAGATGAGGCATTCGAGCAAAATGCATCCACTAACAATCCTCGACGATCTTGGCACCAAAGTATGAATGACCAGAACGATGATCGAACAGAGTACCTGGAATCCCATGATACAGAGTTGACACCAGACCAAGCTAAAATTCTGATCACAGGAATTATCATTGACTCGGTAAGTTCAACACCATCCTTGAGTACACTTCCAAGCATTGTCAATTTACTAACCCGTATGAACCCGTTGCGTACTACGAACTGCAGCGAGGAGCATGGGACGGATGGTGCGAAGGGAAAATGTGTGTTTCGCCGGACTTCACAACTCTTACTTGGGAACGGCGTGCTGTCGCGTTTGCAGCCCTGAATATGAACATCGCAGACATTGCGAGCATTTTCCTCGACGAGGCTCAGACCATACCTACAAGCGAGATCAAACAACGCCGTATTCAGCTTAATTTCGGCATCGAGGCGATCCACTTCCAGTTCTCCAACTCTCCGCATCACGACGAGTTTTTCAGCGCTTTGCAGCACCTTGTTCGTCCGACTCCAGATCGTGGAGGAGGGCGAAAGGAAACCTTATCGTCGGTATCTCCGGTGCCTTCGCCGGTACCATACCATCCTCCAACCTCTCTGCGCAACGAAGAACAACACGTCACACCAGGGAACCACGAAGAGGACACTACCGTTGCTGCCGCGCATGCTATTCCCGCTCTACAGGAGACCGATATCGACCAGTTCAAACGAAAACTCCAGCGTGGGTTTCTTGTAGAGAAGGTAAGGCGGCGGATATCCCTGAAATCTCGTCTTCCTTGAATCTTACACCTTCTGCTCCGTTTGGTTTACTAGCATGGCCGACTGGGGAAGCCACACGCTAAGTTCATTTTCACAGACGCGCTCGGTACGCACATCATGTGGAGAAAACCTCCTGCAACGGGGGCTGATAATCACCACGAGCTTGAGCACCTTGACGATCAGCTACATCACCGACCCAGTCTATTTTCTCACAAAAAGAGCATTCCGGTCGACAGCATCACCGCAATTGTGACGGGGAAGCAGACTACAGTGTTTCGCCGAGCTGCTGCCAACAAGTCGAACGAGCGCGTGTGCTTGTCAATCCTCACGCCTACGCGAACGCTCGATATATGTGCCTACTCATTGGAGGGATTCCAAGAGCTCCACCGTGGGTTCTCTTCGCTACTAGAGGAAATTAAACGAGCACGTGACGGGTTAGACTGAATCAGCAATTCGTTATCGCGTGATGTTACTCCCCCTGCTCGAAAGCAACGAGCTCCTCTCGCATATCGTCAATTTGCAGCGAGATGCGAGGCTTCTCATTTGCTGGGTTTTTAGCGGACCCAGAGGTCCCTGGAGGTCTAGTGACTCCCTTGATCACTTGTGCTGCTACAGAGGATTCAAGAGACTGCTTGTTGTTTCGAGCTGCGTTTGCGAAAAGCAAGGCCTCAAACTGTTCCAGCTCCCCGAACTGCAGCAAACACGATACCAGCTTGTTTAACTTGGCAGTACACCCCACGCGATCCTACAAGTCAATAAATCCAGCGGTTAGACCACGCAAGAACGCTGTTGTCAGCAGCAGCAACAATCGACCTACTAAGAGGGATTGGGGATACAGTGAGCCGGAAAATGACTTGCGGCACTTTTGAACTCGAGCTGACATTTTTGCTTTGACGTCATCTAGAGACAGCTCAACTTCTGCCTCTAGCGCAACAAGGTGGCTTTCGGTCTCCTTCTTGAGTTCATAGAGTAAATAGTAGCTACAGAGACACCAGCACGAACATACTCGCTATTAGGACCGAAAATCGTATCACATTTGACAGTACACCACGAGATACATACCTGAACGGAGAAACCAAATCGAAGAAGTCATCACATCCAGCCTGCTCTAGCCTTTTGAAGGCTACAACAGCCCCGCGCAGTGAATCGACCACTTGCTGGAAGACGTCGCGTTCTAATGGTAATATGCGCTCCGACACAAAGCTTCGCGGGTTCTCAATATCGATCGGGGCAGCGCAAAGTTCCGGAAAGTGATCACAGAGCACGGCAATGGCAGTCACTATATCCAATTTCTCGGCCGGTTCGTCGATCACATCAGATGAGTCTGGTGCCTTAGCTTCTTGCCAAAAGTCTGCGAAACCCCGCCGAACTTGAGCTGCGTGGTTAGCGAAGTCGAGTACGTGGACGCTGGGTTTGTGCTTGTGGCGACGATTCAATCGACTGAGAAGCTGCACCGTGTGTGCACTGGATCGTAAGTAGCGATCCACATACATACATGCTAGCAACGGTTCGTTGTAGCCCGTATCTAGCTTGTCACATACAATGACGATGTCACTGATGGCCAGCGTGACACTCCGGTTATTCAGCGTCTGCTCTGTCACGGGCTTGGAGTCTTCACCGTCTAAGGCTACAGACCCGCTGAAAGCAGCGTAGCAATTCCAGCCGAGCTTTTTCTTTGTGACAAACGTGGTGATTAGCGTGTAGTAGCGTACAACATCCTGGCGACTGCGAACCACGATCATACTCTTCACCTTCGGATGTTCTCGCTTCATGGCCTGAAAATCTGTCATCATGACCAAAGCCTTGGCCTTGAGCACGGCGACATCATCGCTTGCATGGTCGATAATACGGCGTCGAACGCCACGAGTAGTCCGCAGCAACTCTTGCACGGGCTTTGGAAACATTGAAGTCTCAACCTCGCAGCTCATACAGGTGTAGTTATCAAGCGTATTCATGATGCGGCCATCAGCTGTGGCTTGTGCGATGGGGTAGCAGTGAAATGGGCGTCGAAATCCGTCGTCTGTTGCAGATCCAAACAGCTCAAGTGCATCCGCGTTCGGTGTTGCCGTAAATCCAATGAACTGTACCACACGCAGAGTCATCAGGGATAAAACAAATCGTTCGATCAACACAAGCACCGGACATACCGTAAGTTGGGCATGGCTGCCTTCTCCTGCCTTCATGACCTTCTCAATGGCGTCACGTGTAGAAGATGAGTGCGATCGATGCGCTTCATCCGTGATGATGGCAACGCGCTGAAATGAGTCGTCACCACCCCCCTCCGCACCAACATCAGCACCAGAACTTCGCTTGGTAGTCGAGCTCCGATGCAGGAGCCTCGTCAGGAGCACGTCGTCTCTCACCAGCAGCCCCATCTTGTGCGTCGTGGTGATAATCACCCTCTGTGGACTCTGCTGCTGCTTCGCATCCAGGAGCTGGGCCAAGTGCTCGATGCTCTCGGCCCGAAACACTTCGTCCACGCCGTTCTGGCGCAGAAACCGCTCGACCGCGTCTCCCACCTGCTCGTTGAGCTTCACTCGGTCCAGCATG
Source organism: Phytophthora europaea (assembly GCA_030463285.1). Classification (NCBI taxonomy): domain Eukaryota; phylum Oomycota; class Peronosporomycetes; order Peronosporales; family Peronosporaceae; genus Phytophthora; species Phytophthora europaea. The sequence continues at coordinate 7,484 of JAHQIV010001657.1, forward strand.
ACCACCACCGTGTGGAACTGCAGGCTCCGCGCGTCCTTGACGTACAGCAGCTGGTGCGTGAGCGCTGCGATCGTCAGCGTCTTGCCTGCACCTGTGCTGTGCTGCAATAAGAATGTCTCTGTCCTTGTGGACTGCTCGTCGTCCTCCATTGTCCGCGTCTGGATGGCAGTGATAACGTTCTCCACGGCTGTCAGCTGGTGCGTCCACGGGGTGAAGACCACCGTCCTCTTGGTCCCGCGGGTCACGGAGCTGCCCCCGGCGCGCATGGAGGCGACTACAAGAGCGTGGAGGACGCTCTGCTTGTGCTCTACAACTGTAGGCGCAACGGGGTCGTCCACTTTCCTGCGCTTGGCGGCGGTCTCGGAATCGGTGGCGATGTCCCGTTGGTCGACTGGATGTGGCACTTCGCTGGCTGTTGCTGCGACCTCCTCGGGCGTGGGGCGAGACCACTGCGTCCTCCTCGTGAGCGTGTGGTAGTAGTAGACTTTGCCCTTGGAGCGAGACACTCGCACCAGCCACTCGGGCGGCAGCGGAGCTGTCGGTGTCATCATCGCCTTGGGGCGGCGTTCAAATAGTTTGCGCTGTGAACTGCTAAAAACACTAAAAATTACGGTACACAAAATAAATAACTTACGAAAAAAAGAGTCCCCTTCTGGTGTGTACCACACCACATAATCACTTCTTGTCTATATCTTGTTTTCAGTATGTCTCGGTTTGATTACGGAGGGAGGCCGCTCAGTACGCAACACGACAAGTTCCCCCTACTAAGCGCGATGCAGTTCCGAGCCGCGTTGCTGGCGTTCGTCGCCGTCGCCTTTGCGGTGCGTGGGGAAGCCACAGCCCCCCGTTCTACCCCCTCCCTGCGCACTAACGCCCTCCCTCGTTCTACCGCAGGCGCAGAGCGCGCAGGCCGCCCCCGTGGCGCTCACCGAGGCCACGTTCGACCACCAGACGAGCAGCGGCGTGTGGTTCATCAAGTTCTACGCGCCCTGGTGCGGCCACTGCAAGAAGTTGGCGCCCACGATCGACGAGTTGTCGGAGGCCGACGAACTGGCGGTGCGTGTGTGTGTGTGTGTGTGTGTGTTTGTGGGGGATTCGAGTAGAGTGGACTGACGCGCGTTCTACCTACCACAGGGGAAGGACGTGCACGTGGCCAAGGTGGACTGCACCACGGAGAGGACCGTATGCGAGCGCTTCAGCGTGGGCTCGTACCCGACGCTCAAGCTGGTGACGGGAGGCAAGTCGTACGACTACAACGGCCGCCGCGACGTGCCCGCCATGGCGGCGTTCGCTACCGAGGGCTACAAGAAGGACTTTGGCGAGCACGTGCTGTCGTACGCCGAGTTCGGTACGAGATTTGGTGCAGGTTTAGAGCAATATGTAAGGGGGAAACTGGTCTGATGGTGGCTGTGGATGGTGCTGAGCAGTGGAGCAGCGCAAGGCGGCGGCGGCCGAGCAGGCGGAGAACGAGCGCAAGAGCTCGGTGGTGCACCTCTCGACCGCCTCATTCGAGGACGAGGTGCTCAACAGCAAGGACCCGTGGCTCATCAAGTTCTACGCGCCCTGGTGCGGACACTGCAAGCGTCTGGTACGTTGGATACGAGGAGGGTGGAGTGTTGTCAGGTGGGGAGGCTGACGTGGTGGACCCGTTCGTTGCAGGCCCCGACCTGGAACAAGCTGAGCCGCACGCTCAAGGAGAACGGCAGCAAGGCGCGCGTTGCCAAGGTTGATTGCACGGTGCATCGCCGCGTGTGCTCGCGCTTCGGCGTCAACGGCTACCCGACGCTCGTCTTCGTCAATGAAGGCCAGGTGTACAGGTACAAGGGCGGACGCTCGCTCCCCGCGTACGTTTCCAGTTTGAGCTGCTTATTTGAGGAGGTCTATGTGCTGCGATCGTAATGAGCGAGTTCCGTTTGTTTCTTAGGTTCGTCGACTTCGTGGAGAGCGGCTGGAAGAAGGCAGAGTCGACTGGCCCGATCCCGGAGGAGGGCTTCTTCTCCAAGATCGTGGACATCACTATCGAGTGGGCCACGGAGCACACTATCCTGGCCGTCCTGGCGGGCATCTTGGTGATCGCCATCGTCGTGGCCATCTTGGTTGCTATGCTGGACTACTGGCTCGGTGCGGACGATGTGGCGCAGTACAAGAAGGCCCTGGACGAGAAGGAGGCGGAGAAGAAGGAGGGCGAGGAGCTGCCTCCTCGCGTGCCGTCCGCTTCGGAGGCCAAGAAGACTGGCCAGAAGCCCAAGGACGAGTAAACTCGGCTCCTTTGCTCGAGTGGCGCCTCTTTAGGTCTTGCAGCACACGTGAAGCGCGGATCGATAGAGAGAGAAAGAAGGAGACGGAGAGAGAGAGCGAGAGAGAGTGCGCAGACTAGCAAATAGTTCGTTAGGTATGACTCCCATCAAGGATCGACAATGAGCATGTACAGCTGTGAGCTTCCCTTCGTATCTCGTCACAGGGTTAAATAAGTCAAAGAGACGTCCTCACGTGGTTGCAGTGGTGACAACGGAGGTCCAGTACTCGACCACCTCCAGGAACCACATGGGTTCACGCTGCAGCTTGGCGTCGAGGTTGACGACCTGGTGGGCCAACAAGGTGCGCACGGAGCCTGCAGCGTCCGCCTTCACCTTCTGCAAGGGGCCGATGGCCATGATGTAGTCGCCTGTGCACAGTCAAACCAAGTCAAAAGTCAGCATCAATTTGACCCATTCACCGACTGCACTGAGTCTCACTGACCCAATTGCGGTCGTGCGTCCACACCCGCAGGCGCGTTCTTGAGGAAAACCTTGAGCTCCAGTCGCAAGACGCCCGTGCCGTCGTCCACCGTGCACTGCTTTCGGTCCTCGGAGGTGGCGACCACGACGCCCTGGCACCAGAACACAAAGTGAGACTTGGAGCTCCTCTTGGGATAATTGGGTCGGTCGCTCTCGCCTGCACCCAGAGACGCGAGCAGTCGACGCCGTTGATCGTGGGCGTCGACCGACTGGAAGCCTGCAACGCCGCGTAGAGCTGCCCCACGAACGCCTTGGCCGTGCTGCGCTTCGCCGACATTGTTCGGCTGAATATAGTGAAGTTGCCGACACAGTAAAGTTTGACTTGCATTGTGTATGGTCGCGTGG
>JAHQIV010001658.1:0-10603 GCA_030463285.1 Phytophthora europaea
AGCATCGACCGCGAAGTCGGGAGTGGTCTTCGACAAGAGCTTCGACTCGTCGGCATCCGTGAACGCTGCGACGACACTGCCGCGAGCGAAGACCGCGACGGCAACTGCAACAAAGAATACACTGCGCATGACTGTGGAGAGGGGATTCTGCTGGTCTTGTGGCCTTGAAAGCAAAATGTGATGTGACAGCCGACCCTGTACCGGTCGGCCAACGGACCAGCGATGGAGACCGATACCGATGGGCGGACACCGCTAAAGAGGCCCGGAAGTAGCTTACGAACAAAAGCAGCATGTAATCTCAGGTTGATATACTGTACTGTATATACAAAAATAATATATCCGAAAATGTACGACTCCCGTCTCAAAACTAATGTCACGTGCAAGTACGATGTATTTGTCGTGTTTCCAAACAAGCTGTAGAAAGTCTTTCACGGCGTTTTGGCCAATAACTGTATGGAGAAAGCTAAAACCGACATTAGTTTTGAGACGGAGGGAGTGGTCAAGTCCGAATCTGCACTTTACTTATAAATATTGGGAATGCAGTCTTTTGACAGAAGGTGAAAAACTTTTTTTCCGTTTAGCAGCTGGACCCCAGGAGATAGGTTAAAGGAACGTGTGAGTCAGTTTGAGATGGTCAATTCACTGGCCAGCGAGAGTTCAAACCATTCCGGCGGGGAGTTTCCCCGAAGATTGGAATTTCATTTGCGATTTTTCATTCAGTTTGACGGAAAAACTATGGAGATCGAGGCTACGGAGATCTGAGGTGTTATAGCACCGTGTTAGAAATGGTTACAGTACCTATTTTGAGGGCTAGACGCTGCCTCGTGAGCTCCTCGTTTGCACCGCCAATTTCGCTTCGCTCATGGCGGGCAAGGCGTCGGTAAATCAATATAACCTCCTTGTAAGGGCAACTACTCCGGCCCACGCGCCGACCATTGCAGACCTTCGCTTCGCTTCGGTTGCAAACGGTCTCTCTGAGGCCTCATTCATTCGTGTTAATAACACCTCGATACCAAATTGGGCAAGTTGCCTATCTCTATTCACCTATATGCACCTTCTCTACATGTGAGTCACCCTCGATCTCCGTAACCTCGATCTCCATAGTTTTTCCCCAGTTTGACCCCGTCACCTCCCCAAGTTTTATACTTGAAGTATACATTCTTCTCGCGTTGCATTAGCTGCGTTGATAAAAAAACGATTTGCAAACCTGGCGAGGAGGAATTAATCAATCCAAGTAGGTTGAGACCCTTCTGTAAAACCGTAAGTAGGTGATACATGTACTTGCAAGTAGATTATAAGGGTCATTTTGCAATACGCGGAGTCGTCGCGATGCTGTTGTAATTTACTGGCTGTTGCAGCACACGGAGTTCACTTCGACCTTTAGCGGAGTGCAGCTTGCAACGCCACCCTCGTTGAATGCATACATGCATTATCAAACATCTAGCTATTTACTCGGGCATACATGCAGGGAAGCTACGCCTGCTGTTTGAGCACGTGCTGGTTCGCTTCACTTTGCTAACTTTCGTGGTTGAATCACCTTGCTTGTCGGCGCTAGCGCGGGTTTGCTATGGTTACGCGACCTCGCAATATTTAACCGATTGAAAACTCGTAATGCGTTGACAATGCCCAGCGCTGTACTGGGTATTAGTGGCTGGCAACTGCTGACAATAGAGCTACAGTGCTTCAGTAATTGGAGATCTGAGGGGTCCGGGGGGTAGCAGTTCTCGGGAGAGGGGCAGTTAAAGGGAAATCTGGATAAATGTGAGCTAACCCTCTTAACGCTTTAAGAAAGCGTGCTGTCTATGTTAAACATAATTAGAATACATGTAATGCACGAGTAACGGGAGAGGTATGATGGAGCAGAGCTAAATCGTGGTACTGTAAGGTTTTAAACAGGTCGCCTTTAATGGATGTGAATGTTGCCTGAATGACAAACTACTTCTACAGTAAGTAGTAAATGAAATAACAAACTTCTTAGACCCGCTAACATAGTTCTTTGAACTGCGAATTAGTCTAAGTTCAACGAGACGAGATTCGCGTCACGAGAACGCTGGTGAAGAGTAACTTCTGATTGTTTAACATTTCTTGCAAAAAGTAAACTCAAAACCGAGATTGCAGCGGTTTGACGAGCTAATCTGACGTTTCTAAACATATTTTTTTTTGATCATCACAATAAGAGCGGAGTTGTTCGCAGTTCGGAAAGAACTGTCGTTTGCAGCTCGGATCTCTATAGTGAAAACAAGTCAGAACGGTTAGAATTCGTTTTATTTTAAGACTGAAGAGCCAAAGCATAGATACCAAAACCCGCGAAACGATTCACGGCCCGTGAGTCGTATCGCGGGTTTCACGAGTCATGGGTGGGAGAACAATTCTCCACTCAACCGTGTTTGGGCCAATTTGCCGGCGTAATTAGTCTGGATCAGACTAATTCTGTACTTCCTTCGCAAATCAAAAGCACGAGCACACATGTCTCGGGGCGAGGTAAATTTGTGACGAAGGTCGTGTTCCAGCTTCCATAGTGGCAGACTATCCTACTGAGACCAAGCTTGGGCCAGTTGGGTACGCCAGTTAGTGCATAGTCTCAGGCTAACAAAGGGGGTTGTCACCTACGAGGTTTTCTCGTCCTTAATCCCAATCTGCTCCGTGGGAAACACTCGTGCCTTCCTTTGTTGGTGATATCTCTTCCTGCCATCACCTCTATACCTGTGCATCGTGCCAGGTTATGAGCCCAAGACTTTGAAGTTCTACGGACTACATTCGTGAGCTTCGAGGGTGCGAGCTATGTTTGGGTCAAGTGCAGCGTCAAGTGCCCCAACTGTGATGTCTACGAGTCAAGGCGGCGGATCTTCGCAAGGCTACGTAGCAGTGAATGCACCTCCCACTAATGTAACTTCTGCTGGAGTCTCGTCGGTGAGTGTGGTGAATTCAAGTGTGGCAGCTAATGTCGTGGGAAGCTCCGCAGTAGGAGCTGCGACTGCTGGATCTGGTGGACCCGTTAGTGCAGTGAATGGAGGATTTTCGTTTCATGGTCTCATGGGAAGCTATGGATTGGCTGGAAATCCATCCCCACCGCTGATCAGTGCATCGATGAGTGCGAGTTCGATGTGGCCTACTTCTCCGTCATTTGGGTTAACGCCTGCTCCGTTGATGCCCCCCCCCACCGTACTCTGGCAGTTGGTATGGAATGAAAATGGATAACAAGGCTCCCGTAATGCAGGGCAGTTTTGACTTATATGCAGAAGAATTGAAGACTTTCTTGACCAATTTGGAACTATGGAGTGTTGTTGAAAATGCTGCAGCCGTTCGAGCGACCGTGACTGATGTGCAGTTTTGCAGGATGAATAATTTGGCTCGCGGTGCTATTCTCCGTGGTGTTCCGAAAGCAGACGCTGAGCTCATTTGTCACGAGCAAAGTGCCCAAGAAATGTGGACAGCTTTCGTCGACAAGCAGACCAAGAGAGAATATGCAAATTATATTTTCGCTCTACAAAGGTTGGTGGCGAACCCATATACTCTGGATCGTAGTATGGATGCAGATCTTACGCCAGGAGCTCGTTCACTACAAGAGGGGTGTTTCTGACGAAGAATTCGCAGAGATCATCTTGGGGAATGTGGTGCACTCGCACCGTGACGTTGTTCGTCAATTCTCCAGACATTATGACCCAGGGTACAAGAGTGCAACACCGTCCGCCACTCAAGTGATGAACGCTCTTCGCGCCGAGTCGGAACTTGATGCCAGAAGTGAAGACCCGCAAAGTAATAGCATTTCATCCGCGCAAGCTGGCAAGAAACAAGGCAAGCAGCAAGGTCAGCAGCCAGGCAAAGTCAAGACGCGTAGCAGAGGCAGATTCAAGGCTAAGGGTAATCAGGTCCGGAACAATGGGGGAACCGGAGGAACCCAAGGCGGAAAGAAGAATCTGAAAGAAGACAAACGTGAATGCTGGAACTGCCATGAAACCGGGCACATCCAAGCTAAATGCCCGCGACCAAAACGTAACGATGAAGAAACGGAGTCACAGCTTCCAGAACGCAAACGTTGGCAAAGTAAGTCCAAACTTGGAGCGAGTGGTGACAGAAATGGTGGTAACCAGAGAAAAATTGAGATGCTTTCTCGTGGAGAATGTGGTTCACAGACTGTAGCTAACTCGTTGATTAAAACTCGTGGTCGTTACCGATTGCAGTCCACGGTCATCCCGAAGCAGCAAGTTGATGCAATGACGCGTGAGAGTGAGCAAGCACTTGTGCGGTGGCATGCTCGGCTAGGACACTTGAATTTTGGAGCTTTACAAGAAATGACTAGAAATGAAACGGTGAAAGGCATGAATTTTACTGGTAGCGTGTGTGTGCCTTCGGACCGATGTTGGACGTGCGTGCAATCGCGAATGAAGCGGATGTCGTACAAGAAGGTGAAGACTTCAAGGTCCAAGGTGCCGTATCAGAAACTCATGTCGGACATGTGTTACGTGGGCGAGCTGACCTACGATGGCTACAAACACTTTCAACTGGTGCAAGATGAAGCAACACGTTATGTGTGGGGGTTCCTTCTGAAAAGGAAAGAGCAATCAGATGACGTAGTGATCAAGCACATATCATGGCTACTTGCACAAGGACACAAGATTGAAGTGGTTGGGTCAGACAAAGGGCGAGAGCTCTTAAACAACAATTTGAAGTCATTTCTCCGAGCTCGGGGAATTGAGTGGATGTCAACTAACGCTTACAGCCCTGAAGAAAATGGGTTGGTAGAGCACATGAACGGTGTCGTGTTGACTCGTGTGAGAAGTTTGTTGACAACAGTGGATATGCCTGACCTGTTATGGGGAGAGGCTTTCACATTTGCGATTGAGGTGCTGAATATTAGTCCAAGCAATGCACTGGCGGGAGAAACTCCTTACACACGACGCTTTGATGAGCGCCCTGACCTATCTACGTTGCGGACGTGGGGTTGTTTAGCATTTGCGTTCACGCAGAAAGTGTTGCGGAAAAGTAAGTTGGAGAATCCAGGAAAGCCGTGTATTTTCTTAAGCTACGCGAAGAATTCCATTAGTTTTCGTGTGCTGGATTTGCGGACGGGCAATATTCAAGAGCTCAGGACGGTGGAGTTTGCGGAGAACTGGACAGTAGAACGCAGCTACGTGGAAAAGCTCTTGCTTAACCGGTTTTCTCGCGGAAGATATAAGCTCCCGTCGAAAATACCCTACGTTCGTCTGGATGACTTGACAGCTCCTAGTGCTTCTATGTCTTTCGGTATGGCATACGGAACTGAGCATGTTGACAAACGACATTGCAGTCAAGATCTTCGAGATCAGGACACTAGTACGGTAGTCGATGCCCCGATCGCTGTAGGTGAGCCGGCGTTGGCTAGCACGCCGGTGTTGGCTAGCACGCCTGCGAGTGGATCGTCGAGCGTGAATCCGACGAGTTCAGCAGAGGCTGAAGCTCGGTCGTCGCGTGCTCGCGGACTACGGGAATGGAGATCTCCGCGTGAGCAACTGGACTCTGATGGAGGAGGTGTGGCTGACGGTGGTGTAGATCTGACTAATCGCAGAACTTCTGCACCGAATGGGGGTAGTAGAGATCTGTCTGACAGCAGAGTCTCTGTACCTTCAGCAAGCCCACTAGCTCTCAGGGATTCGAGTGATGATCACATGGAGTTGAGTGACAGTGACTTAGATGATGAAGACACTGAGACTGCAATAGGAAATGGCGAACCGATGCAAGATATTTCCCGCTTTGTGGGAGGAGATAAGAGAGACTGAGGATGAAGTAGAAAATGATCCGAGTGCATCGTTTCGGAGGTCAACTCGTTTACGACAGCAGAATGTGAGGTTGCGTGATTATGAAGTTGATATTCCGGCAAGCCTCGTCATTCAGTCAGTGAATGAGCTGCTCGAGCCGACTTCTGTGGAGGAAGCTTTGAGTGCTGCTGATGCAAAGGAATGGGTTGATGCTCTTGAAACAGAGTACAAGGAGTTGCTGAGGAATCATGTCTGGCAGTTGGTGGATCGGCCATCTGGAGTGAAGATTCTGAAAAACAAGTGGGTATTTGTGCGGAAGCGAAACGCGCAAGGTGAAGTGTGCAGATATCGCACACGCATCACCATCAAAGGTTGCCAGCAAGAATATGGCATAAACTTTTGGGAGACTTACGCTCCAGTTGCGAAGGCCGAGTCTGTGAGGTTTATCCTCCTTCTAGCTTTGGAGTTGGGCCTGCAGTGCCGGCAAGTGGACTTTGTTACCGCATTTTTGAATGGACGTCTTGACGGAGTCGACATTTATATGGAGCAACCTGACTATTTCAATGATGGTTCGGGCCGTGTGTGCAAGCTCAAGCAGAGCCTTTACGGATTGAGGCAAGCGCCACGGATCTGGTACAAGATGCTTGACGAGTACCTACACAAGTGTGGCTTCAAACGCACGAAGGTGGACGCCGGTGTGTATGTGAGGACAGTGGGAGAAAACAAGATATTTGTGACTGTGTACGTTGATGATCTTTTGATTGTTGGCACTGAAAAGGATATTGAGATGGTGCTAGCTGAGCTCAGCAGTGAGATCAAGGTTAAGGATCTTGGCGACGTGAAGCATTTGCTAAGAATGGAGATCACGTACGTGCCAGGGTGCATGTTGACGATTTCACAGAAGGGCTACACGGAAAAGATACTAGCTCGGTGCAAGATGGATAAGTGCAAGCCAGTTCCTACGCCACAAGTGAAGGGCAATTTCCCTATGCCAGGGAATCCGGAACGAGAACCTGTGTGTGTTAATCCGGATCCGGAAGTGGATTATCGCCAGATTGTTGGCTCTCTACAGTATTTGGTGCAGTGTACACGACCAGATATTGCCAACGCTGTACGGACGCTAGGAAAATTTCTCAACTGCTTCACTCGAGAGCACCATGTATTAGCCAAATGGGGTTTGCGCTATTTGAGAGGGACGTCTGACTACGGACTTGTCTGGACGAAGACCAACAAGTCTGACATGCAGTTTGCTGCGTATGCGAATGCATGGCGAACCCCTAAGCCGGAAATACAAGTTGTGGCTTATGCTGACGCAGATCTAGGAAATGAAAAAGATGATCGCCGATCGATAACTGGATATGTGTTACAAATGGAGGGGTGTACGTACGCGTACTCGAGCCACAAGCAGCGACTGATGACAGATGATACATGCAGTTCTCAATTTGTAGCTGCTGCTGAGTGTTCAACGATGATTAAATGGACACACAATTTATGCAAGGAACTTGGACTTCGTCGCAAAAAAACTATTTTGTACGATGACAATCAAGCGGCAATTGCGGTCATCAAAGCAAACACTGGGGATTTCAAGGTCAAAGGACTTGATCTCAAATATCACAAGATCCGTGACTACTATGAAAATGGTGAGTTTGCTTTGGAGTATTGCCCATCGGAAGAGATGCTGGCAGATATCTTGACGAAGCCGCTTGGCCCTACGCAGTTCAAAAGATTGCGACAGCTTTTGAACATCGTCCTAGTACCCAAGGCGAATGAGGGCACTGGCAAGCGCAAACGCGTGAGGACTACCGGAGAAGACCAAGGCTAGGCTGCAACGATGGTCACCAGTTCCACGAAGTGGGAGTGTGACGAAGGTCGTGTTCCAGCTTCCATAGTGGCAGACTATCCTACTGAGACCAAGCTTGGGCCAGTTGGGTACGCCAGTTAGTGCATAGTCTCAGGCTAACAAAGGGGGTTGTCACCTACGAGGTTTTCTCGTCCTTAATCCCAATCTGCTCCGTGGGAAATACTCGTGCCTTCCTTTGTTGGTGATATCTCTTCCTGCCATCACCTCTATACCTGTGCATCGTGCCAAAATTACTGATTACGGGAGCCAATTTGCCTGTAGCAGTGCGTCCATCGGTATCGGTCTCCATCGTTGGGTCGGCTGTTACATCACAATTCGCTTTCAAGGCCACAAGACCCCTCCTTCTAGCAGAATCCCCTCGCCACAGTCATGCGCAGTGTATTCTTCATTGCAGTTGCAGTCGTGGTCTTCGCCCGCGGCAGTGTTGTCGCAGCGTTCACGGATGCCGACGAGTCGAAGCTCTTGTCGAAGACCACTCCCGACTTCGCGGTCGATGCTATCATCAGTGATTCCCGGAAGAGATTCCTTCGCGTCTCGGATCCCGAAGATGACGATTTGACAGCCGATGATGAAGAGCGAGTTAAGTATAAGAGCGTGAATACGATCATCGCGAAGCTGATCAAACGAGACCGCCGCCAAGTCGCCAAAAGTTTAAAGAATTTCGAGCGAATACATGCCAAAAATGTGCGCCAGGCTAGAAATAAGCTCAAGGCTGCACTGCAACGCGATGGAATCTCAAAGGCGGACCGCCAAGCCGTACTAACCCTCCTAGACCTGTCAAAATAGGAGACGAGAGCATCGTGCACAATGATCCAGGGAAGAAGTTGAGAGCGATCAATGATCGTTTAGCGTTTCTTGAACAACGTAAACTGACAAATGGAGATGGCGGTGGTTTGACGAACGAATCTGACTTTTTTAAGCTTTTTTTCTTCTGAGCACCGCATTAAAAAACGGAGTTGTTCGTCTCGACTCGGTCATTCTCGTAAACAGTTCCGCTAAATTACCGTCGACTGATTGACCATTAAAAACTCGTTTGCAGTCGCCTACTATCGTTCCTAGTCAAGCGAGTGGATTTGAAGTCGACTGAGCGGTCGGCTCGACGAAATCACCGGCTGAAAGCACTCGTGGAAGATGCACTTGTATCGAAAGTATGCTCGCTCTGAAGAAACAGCTCAAAAGCTGCTCGTAGCCGTGCTACCACTAAATCGAAAGTATGCTCGCTCTGAAGAAACAGCTCAAAAGCTGCTCGTAGCCGTGCTACCACTACCACTGCTCCTGCCCACCGCCTTAGCTGCGCCGTCGAAGGCTGCAATGTACCCGATCGCTGCCTCCAGCATTGTAGCATAGTACCCAGTCTCTCCAATCATCAGCGCCGTGATCATCGTCTCGCTGATAAGATGACGAGTCACAATTACGCTGCGCAAATGGCAACGCGCCAGAACGAAGATGAAAATGGGCAAGAAATCATCAGCAGCCATAGGCGTCGGCTGCTTTTGCGGGCTTGCTCTGGAGCCCCCAGCAGCGTCAGCACCATGCTCCCTAGCGTGAGTCTCATAAATACACCGCGCCACTTCCACGAGCACAGCAGCCTTCTCAGATGGTAACGAATAGTTGTCCATGGAGTCGAACAGCGCAATCGCCGACTTCCACTCGGACGGTGATTGATGCGACGGTTGAATCTCTAGGAAGCTCTGCGGTTGCGCGGCCACTAGCGCTCGCAGACGTTCAAAACGCTCTTCTTCCTCTTGCCTTTGACCACGGCCTGGCCCAGTTCCAGCCCCCAGTAATTGATAAATAATTTCTTGCAGCGGGATGAATGTACGCCGCTCTAGTTTGTACAGGGCAGCACGACGAGTGAGCGCCCATTCGTCATCAGTCGGCGCGCGTTTCCCGTTGAGTGCAGAATCTCCAAGCTCTCGGGGGGTGCTCGGGTCTGCTGCTTTGGACAAATTCTCCATCACGAGCTCCAGTGACCGCTCCAGAAAGAATCGATAGTTCTTCAGCGCTAGCAAACTGCGCGCATCTTGCAGGTTCGTGACATTCTGCAGTTCTTGAGGAGTAGCACCAAGCGATCCCTCGCGAAGTTCCTGGTCGCTATCCGACTCATTGCCACCTTGTCCAGCTGGCACCCAAGGCTCCGACAGTCGCGTCCAAGCTGACGTCCCCATCGCGGTGACTGACGAAGCGGCCGGCTGTGCGTACTTCTGGCGAAACATGACTAGAAAGCCGGCAATGTGCTGCCGCATAGTCATGGTCGCAAGAAACTTGTCACACGCGCGCAGCAACGAGCGTAGCGTAGGAGACGCAGAGCTCACAGCACTCAGAACTCCACCAGGTTTCGCGTGTAGCGACGCCCACAGCCGAAGCACATCGCTACTATTGCTGCCACTACCGCCTCGATGGCCACTTCTTCGTTGCCCCTGCGACGACGAAGACTCACTTTGGTCATCGAACTCTTCGTCGTCACTGAGGTCCCCGCTAACCGCCCCTCCATGCGCGTGACTGATACCCCCCAAGTTGTCACGGAACGAGCTGCCGTCCAGAGCCATGGCCTCTGCACTAAGCAGCCTTCGTTGCGCTACGCTCTCTCGCAGGTCGAAGTAGGGCTCAGACCCGCTGGTCCTCCCTTGCGGATGATACGAATCTCGACACAGCAGTGCGTCTTCGATACAGTACATCCAATTCTCGCGGTCGCGGAGCTGAGCCGCCTGCAGCAGCAGCGTGTAGTCCGGACCCACTTGGATGGCAAAGCTGGCGTCGCGCCCAGCCGCAACGTGCACATCCACATAGTGCACTCGGGTCTGCGGGTGGAAGAGCAGCACCTCGCCCTTGAGCTTGGAGCAGCTCGAGTCCGTGTAGTAGCGCAGCACCGACTTGTCCAGCACGAAGTAGCGCGCCTTCCAGTTCTTGCGCACGTGCCCGCGCTTGCGGAGCCAGCCGCTCATGGAGTCCAGGAACGCGTCGTCGAAGGCGCTGGACGCCGCCCCGCTGCTCAGTCCGCTGCGGC
>JAHQIV010001659.1:0-10602 GCA_030463285.1 Phytophthora europaea
CTGGGCTTCAAGGGGTGTGTGGGCTTCATTGACGGTACTACGATTCCTCTTTCTCAGCGTCCCGCGGTTGATGGAGAGTGCTATTTCGACCGCAAGTGCCGGTACAGCCTTAATGCTCAAGTGGTTTGCGATGATCGCCGTAAGATCATAAGTTTCTACGCTGGCTGGCCTGGCTCATGCGCGGACAGCTCTGTCTACCATGAGATGCAGCTATCCAAGCATGAGTTCAAGTCGTAGTACTTCAGTCCAGGGGAGTACTTGCTGGCTGACTCCGCATATCCAGCTGATATCGCCGCAAACACGATTGTCCCTGCGTACAAGAAGAGCTCCATTGGTGTAGACAATATCGAGTTCAACACCTGTCTTGCTCACGCACGCTTTGTAAACGAGCACACCATCGGTGTACTTAAGGCACGATGGTCATCTTTACGAGAGATCCGTATCCAAATCACGAAGAAACAAGACGTCGTCAGAATTCTGCGCTGGATAGCTGCGTGCGTAGTGCTGCACAACATTCTACGAGATTTAGGAGATGAATGGCCCGATGATGATGGCGAGGAGTCATCGGATGATGAAGACGATGACTTTGTGACTGACTATGATGACGAAGCTTACCCTTTCCGGGCGCGGATCAAAGCGCAGGCCTTAGCTAAGGGCAGACAACCAGGTGGGATTCTTTGGTAGTGTCCGTGTTAGCTCTCGTTTTAATTTAATGTCAACGCAGCACATTTCGCTGCGTCTAATATACGTCGATCACTTGCATTTATTTCTCCGGTCTCGAAGACGGATACGGTCACTAGACTTGTTCGTCACAAAATAAACGGCAATGATGCCTCAAAACTTACTCGAAAACGAATTGCGAAATCAACCCTGCACACTAAAGGGAAGAGCCCCTCATCTCCGACAGCAAACTAAAATAAGCTTTCGCCTCGGCTGGAGTTTTATTTTCCTTCTTTGATCACGACAGTGAGCATCTTCATGTACTGTAGCTCTTGTTCGTGATGGCGACGCGCCTTCTCCTGATCTCTCGCCTCTTGAAGTTTTCTTCCTTCGAGCTCCAATTGTTTTTTGCGATAGGCTTCGTCGCACTCACGAGCTTTCTTCCTTTCTGCGGCCTCTGCTTCGTACTGGTCCAGGCGTCGCTTGTCGTTTCTCTGTCTGATGAGCATTGCATGGCTGAAATTGTCAGAGATTGACAACCGACTTTGTTGGGCTGTTGGCTTTACGCGAGATGGATCTCTATCTCCCTTATCGCCTGCGCTTTTTGTGCTGGAAGTTGATTGTGTCCTGCCCTTTGAACTGGGCTTTGTTTTGTTGCTGTTCTTACCCGTCGTAGAGGAAGCAATCTTTTTTGTCCGTGTTGAGTTCTTGGTACGCGGTCGTGGTGGAGTTGGAGTGGACGTACTAATATCTGGATGAGCAGCTTCCAGTTCAGCGGTGGCGTCTTCATAATACGCACGCAGTCCTGATGCAACTCCCGTTCGACGATCAGCAGGAGCAGGCAAGTCTGCGACTGTACCAGCATCATCCTCACTTTCGTCGTCATCTTCACTCATTTCCAACCGAGTGTTCTCATTGACCGATGACGATAGACTCAATTGTCTAAAATCATTTCCAGCACCAACGTTGCCAGACTCAGTTACGTCGGCTAGCGAATTGGATGAGTCATCGTGGTCTTTACTTTCATCATCAAGGTGGTAATCATTTTTGCCGCATCTGCTAACATCGCTTGGGGCAGGGAGGGTGCTGGAGCCGTTGTCGTTGACAGTTCGTGCACTCACACGGCCATCAATCAAGTTAGGCAGGGAGGGTGCTGGAGCCGTTGTCGTTGACAGTTCGTGCACTCACACGGCCATCAATCAAGTTATTGCGAGCTGTGGGTTCATCCTCTTCGTCGGCGCTACAGCAATCAGCGATTGAAACGTCACTCGGCCGAGGCGGAAGGCTTCGAGCACACCCCGGTGGTACACCAATTTCCAGTGTACTGCTTGCTCGAATATTTGGCTTCTCACCAAAAAGCACTTTCAGTCGGGCGAAGCATGCACACTTGGTCTCAAGCTTATCTGCTATCGTGACACCTCGGCGCATTTCCTTGATTGTGATACCCAAACCAGTTTGCGTGTGCTTCATGCGGAGAACCTTCTTGAACTTGGTCATGTGGTTCTTCCAGCGCTGTTCCATGTTGCGGCCGTTAAGATGGGGTAGCCTATCGGTCGTCGAGTACTTGTAAAGGTGATCGGCCATCGCCTGAAAAGCTTGCTTCTTCGTCATCTTTGGAGCACCGCCGACAGCCAATTTCTTACTGCCGTATACAGACGCGAAGTTCTTCTCGTCTTCCAGCCAGGTAACAATAATGCGGTAGTCATCGGGAGTAAGATGGACTTTAGTTAAAGTTTCATCGTCTCCTGGCTCTCCATCCTCGCCTGAGGCATTGAAGCTGACGGCAGTGTCCTCTTCAGGGGCAGTGTCGGGATCGCTACCTCTGTTTGGCGGCGCCATAGTATTACAAGCTTATTACTGACGCGCAAAAAGCTAAGTGCAACGCAGTTAAGTAATGTCCTTAATGTCAAAGGATAAAGGTTATTCTAGCAGCTGACTCACCGGTAGGTAGCTTGTGAAGTCGTCCTTGAACCGCCTGATACCGTGTCGAAGCCCTTGAAGCGCAACAACACAAGACTGCTGCAGCTTAGACTGCGTCGTGAGTGAACTAGGAGACCCAGTTGCTACCGGGTCTGCCGTTCAAGTCCTCGAGGCGTTGTAAGTGCGCCCGCAATAGTGGTCGCTCCGGAACCGCAGGTGTTGGAGTGCTGGGCGCTGACAGAGTTGTAGACAGCCACGGCCCCGGATGAAGCACTTGGGGGAAGCTGAAGCTGAAAGCCTGTCGTCGTTGCAGACGGAAGCCGCAAAAGAAGCACGCTTGGATAGCGCGCTAACGCTGCGTGTTTCCTTCAAAGGAAACAGGAGGCATGTCGCACCGAGCTTAATTTGCCGCCTAAATGAGCAAAAAAGAGTACCGTGATGCTCATACCAAAAACAAGCCACCTCTCGAGGTAGCTTGTTTCAGGAATAAACAAGCAGGCGCTGACAAATAAACAAGCATGTTTCCGCAAAATTATAAGACGTTTTTTTGGTAGGTTTGACTCCCCCTAATTTAATTGATTCCAACGTGTGAATCGTGTGATCCATTTTCAAAGGAAAACGTAAGAAGGCAGACTGCAGAATGGGCCGGTCCACCGTTGCATGTTGGTCGAATGCGGATAAAATCTTAAATGTTGCGCGAACGCGGATAATCCCCAAATTGTTGCGCGACCGAATCGTTTCTCGCAGGAAACATAGGTTGTCAGCTGGTATCATAATCTACAGGTTTTTCATCTTTCTCTTTTGTGGATGGGTCAACATCCCGGTACAGAATTCATCTCTGTAAGGCAATGTTGTATTGAGAGTCCCTGTTGTGGTTTTCAGAAAGCGATGGCACCGAATTAGGCGGGGTACAAACGATGTTCTGATTCTAACCAACCGTGGATCCAGAACTCTTCAGCTTACACGTAGACAAGGCTACGGTGAGATCGTCTACAAGTCTCATGGTTCGTACGTCACACAAAACGACCCGTAGGTGGGGTCTAACAGAAAGGATTTTAGCAGCTGATACCGCTGGGCTCGCCGCTGCAACTGCCCGTGTCACCAGAAACGTCAATACCCGAGAACGTCCAGTCCGACGCAACGTCCGAGTCAATCAGGATGTCGTACACCGTGTCGGCCGAGCCAGTGAGACCGTTGATGGTAATGCCCTTGATCGTCACCTTGCTCGTTGCGGAGCCAGTGTAGCCACCCTCCGACTTGCTGTAGTCGCCGTGGATCACGATCGCGTTCTCCACGTTCGAGAGCGTGTTGCTCGTGTACGTCACGTCCTCCACGGTACCGTAGTCGGCGATGATGGTCTTGATGCGGATGCCGTTCACACTGTTGACGATCTTGTTGTTCTTGACCGTGAGACCCGACACGGTGTCCGACGAGCTGACCGAGGACCCGCCGATGGAGCCGATGGAGATGCCGTGTCCACCGCTGCACGTGTTGCTGGAGAAGACGGTGTTGGTGCTGGACTGCATGGCGAGACAGTCGTCCTGGTTGTAGATGGTGCAGCCGGTGATGGTCAGGTCAGTGTTGCCGCTGAGGTCGAAGCCGTCCGTGTTCTTGGCAGTGTCGTCACCAGTACTGGAGTCGAGCGTGAGGCCGCTCACGGTCGTGGACTGCGAGTTCAGGATGCTGAAGGTGCGGTAGGGCGAGTTCTTGATGGTGAAGCCCTTGACCGTGGACGAGATGACCTTGCTCATACGGAAGAACACGGGGCGATCGATGGACGTGCCCTTCTCCCAGTACCAAGCTCCCTGTCCGTCGAGAGTACCAGTGCCTCCCACAGTCAGGTCCGTGCCCGTGAGCAGGATGAGCGGACCTTCCCACTCGGAGGTCTCGAATGTTGTAGTGCCCGTGAACTCGATGGTGGCGCCGTCTGCCACGTCGCTCAGGTCCAGCGTGACACCGGCGGGTACCGTCAGCGACCCGATGGTGATTGTGCTGCACGAGGACACGTCGGTGCCGCTGGTGTAGGTACCCGAAAGCGTGCAGCTGCTGGACGACTCGTTCACTTGGCGCATCATGGTCGAAGCCGATACAGTGGAGGCCACGAGGGCGGCAGTGAAGAAGATGGCGGTGAAAACCTTCATGAGTACTTAGAAGTCCTGGAAGAGGAGGCGATGCGCTATCGAAAGTAAATTCCGGAATGAGACTCGGGATGGCACCCGAAGCGAAGGCCTTGAAGGACTCCTTCATGGCCCGCACGAGCGTCGGCACTCCTTCTGGATCGGTAGAGGTTGCCACCATAGCAGTCGTGGCCGCTCTCAGTGGCGAATAATCACTCAAATGTCGAGTTGACGTCCCCTTCGGGATGCCTTGGCAAAAAGTTCACGTTAAACAGGTTGAACCTCTTTACAATTGTGTATACCTGAGATACCGAGTATACAATATCCACTTTTAACAGAAAACGACTTGATTGTCGGCGCGAAATAATACCCCAAATCCCGTTTATTGCGATACGTGACCCTGCGCATAACGACCGGATGACGATCTGCTGGGCATAGTTTCCGTCATCAGGTGACGGAAACCATGCCAGGACTCATCTGCCTGCTCAACGCGACACCAGTGTAGCTCAAAACGAGGCCTCGAGAACGAGCTCGCCCGCCAACGCCACCAATTCGGGTGGTTCTGCACTAGCAGCTGATGATGCATCCACACTCTTCATTCAACAAGTTGACCCCTTCCACTTCGACAGTTATTACGCGTCGGCAGGCCTGCTTGTGGCGCAAGTCGTCCACTCCGTCGTGGACACTACAACACAAGGGACATACAACTGTATGGTCCTTCTGTGATTTCAAGTAAGCAATGAGCGCAAAAGATGACTGAGCCTGCCCTACGGCTAAGATTTGACTACCCAAGAGTCCTATGCTAAGACCAAAGTATAGTCCTGCATCTCTAATTTGGCACCGGTATAAATTTATGATTTTGAACAATCTATTCGGAGCTTAATACTCTTAAAGTCGTCTCTTAAGAAACTATCAATTCGGTAGTTTAATATGGCCCACCCTGCAAATTCGGGACTTACTAAAAAAGAAAGAAGAGAAAAGCATTGGAAGGCACCCAATTGAAGAAAGCAAACTAACTCGCTACTGTAAAAAAAATCTATTTACTCAAACATCCACAATTCTAACGCTATGCTGCACTTGAACGCAGCACCTCCAGTCTGTGCGTTATTAATATCTGCACACGTGGTGACGGCTTAGCAGGACACGCCACTGGGCTCACCGCTGCAGCTGCCCGTGGAGCCCGACACGTCAATACCCGAGAAAGTCCAGTCCGAAGCGTACTTGGAGTTCACCAGGATGTCGTACACCGTGTCGGCCGAGCCAGTGAGACCGTTGATGGTAATGCCCTTGATCGTCACCTTGCTCGTAGCGGAGCCAGTGTAGCCGCCCTCCGACTTGCTGTAGTCGCCGTGGATCACGATCGCGTTCTCCACGTTCGAGAGCGTGTTGCTCGTGTACGTCACGTCCTCCACGGTACCGTAGTCGGCGATGATAGTCTTGATGCGGATGCCGTTCACACTGTTGACGATCTTGTTGTTCTTGACTGTGAGACCCGACACGGTGTCCGACGAGCTGACCGAGGACCCGCCGATGGAGCCGATGGAGATGCCGTGTCCACCGCTGCACGTGTTGCTGGAGAAGACGGTGTTGGTACTGGACTGCATGGCGAGACAGTCGTCCTGGTTGTAGATGGTGCAGCCGGTGATGGTCAGGTCAGTGTTGCCGCTGAGGTCGAAGCCGTCCGTGTTCTTGGCAGTGTCGTCACCAGCACTGGAGTCGAGCGTGAGGCCGCTCACGGTCGTGGACTGCGAGTTCAGAATGCTGAAGGTGCGGTAGGGCGAGTTCTTGATGGTGAAGCCCTTGACCGTGGACGAGATGACCTTGCTCATACGGAAGAACACGGGGCGATCGATGGACGTGCCCTGCTTCCAGTACCAAGCTCCCTGGCCATCCAGAGTGCCCGTGCCACTGACAGTCAACTTCGTGCCCGTGAGAAGGACGAGAGGTCCCGCCCATTTCTGTGGAGAACAAAAGCACGGAAGCGTTAGCAAGGGATCCACAACACAAAATGATGTGTTTTACTGTGTGGGTGGGACGCACCTTTTCACCGAACGTGGTGGTGCCGGAGAAGACGACGCTAGCGCCAGACTTGAGGTCGCTCAAGTCCAGCGTGACACCAGCGGGGACAGTCAGCGACGAGATGGTCACAGTACTGCACGACGACACGTCGGTGCCGCTCGTGTAGGTGCCCGAAAGCGTGCAGCTACTGGACTCCTCCTCTTGGCGCATCATGGGCGAACCGCAGACGGTGGCGATCACAAACGCGGCGCTGGCGAGGACGGGGGTGAAGAACTTCATGGCTGGGTACTTGGGGGGGCTGAAGCTTGAGTGGACTCGAGTGAATTCCGGAATGAGCTTGGGGTTTGAGGGACGAGCGAACGGATCGAGGGCTCCACGACGGTGCCATGACAAAGCGACCGCAAATACGTTGAAGATGTGGTGGCTGTTCTCAGTGAGAGCAGCGTTAGCGTTGTCCGAACGGCCACATGATATGTAAACGCCAAGAGACTTGGACTCGGTAGGTACCGTGGACAGCGATCTGCTTGGAGCGGGGTCCCCTACGTACGCGTCGGTCGATCCAGCTGGACCTGGTCAATGCAGCGAGGAATGCACTCGCCATCATGGTGAGGAGGGGGGGGTACAGTCGTAGTGTATGCCGGGTTCCAGCCACGAACTTGGGGTCACTGTGCTGGGAATCGTCGTGGATGTCTTGCACTGGAGAGTGTTTGGTGCAGTTTCTGTCTGTGCCGCGTCTCGCCAAGCGAAAAGCTCGTTGGATGTTGGAAAGGCGCTTTCGCTAGACGCGCCGAGGGCAACACATGACGAATTACGACGGGCAAATCGGTCAGGACATCTTGATTCAAGATTCTTGATGACCCCCCGAAGATAGCGGAGGAGCAGCCTAAAGCATCGAGGTCACCTCGATTGCTGAAAGAGGTCGTCGATCTTCAACGAGCGGCTCGAGGCACTCGATTCCTATCGAATTGGGTGGCAGCCGGCCAGCAGGCGATTCCTTGCTGCTCGAATCGAGCCTCGTGCGCTCAACAAACCCGCCTTCGTTGCGCTCCTTGCCCTACTCCACGTGATATTAATCACGCACGCACGAATTAAATTTGACAACACCGGCTCAGCAAGTGCACAATCATCTTTTTATCGCTTCAAGAATGCTTCCATTCGTATGCATGCAGCCATCGTAGCAAAATGGATTCCACAGTATTCGCATACGTAGTTGAAGCAAACCGATATAATTTTCTTTTTGCAATGTAGAGACGAACATATATCGCCCATTGCTAGCGCTGCACTCTTCGCTAACTTACTGGGCACGGGTACTACAAATTTCCACTTAGCAGTTGACGCTGCTCGGTTCGCCGCTGCAGCTTCCCGTCGAGCCCGAGACGTCGATCCCCGAGAACGTCCAGCCAGACACGTACTTGGAGTTGACCAGGATGTCGTAGATTTGGTCTGCCGAGCCCGTGAGGCCGTCGATCGTGATATCAGTGACGTAAACCTTGCTGCTGGCCGTGCCGGTGTAGCCGCCCTTGGACTTGCTGTAGTCGCCGTGGATCACAATGGCGTTTTCGACGTTCGACAGCGTGTTGTCCGTATACGTCACGTCCGTCACTTTGCCCGTTAGATCGATGATGGTCTTGATACGGATGCCGTTCACACTGTCAACGATCTTGTTGTTCTTGACCGTGAGACCTGATACGGTGTCGGAGGAGCTGACAGAAGAGCCACCGATAGAACCGATCGAAATGCCGTGTCCACCGCTGCATGTGTTGCTGGAGAAGACGGTGTTGGTGCTGGACTGCATGGCGAGACAGTCGTCCTGATTGTAGATCTTGCAGCCGGTGATGGTGACGCCCGTGTTCTTGCTCAGATCAAAGCCGTCCGTGTTCTTGGCCGTGCCGTCTCCAGCGCTCGAGTCGAGCGTGAGGCCGCTCACGGTTGTGGACTGCGAGCTCAGAATGCTGAAGGTGCGGTAGGGCGAGTTCTTGATGGTGAAGCCCTTGACCGTGGACGAGATGACCTTGCTTATGCGGAAGAACACGGGGCGGGTGATGGACGTGCCCTGCTTCCAGTACCAAGCTCCCTGGCCATCCAGAGTGCCCGTGCCGCTGACAGTCAACTTCGTACCCGTGAGAAGGACGAGAGGACCCGCCCATTTCTGTGGAGAAGAGCACAAAGGTTAGACATGCATGTACTGTAACCTCCACAAGACAGAACACCAACAGCTTTACCTTCGTGCCGAAGGTGGTGGTGCCCGAGAAGACAACACTCGCGCCCGACTTGAGGTCGCTCAAGTCCAGAGTGACTCCAGCCGGAACAGTCAGCGACTTGACGGTCACAGTGCTGCACGAAGACACGTCGGTGCCGCTCGTGTAGGTGCCCGTCAGTGTGCAGCTGCTGGCCTCGGCTTCTTCTGCCTCCTGCCGAATCATGGGGTTGCCAGACACGGCGGCGAGCACGAGGGCGGTGGCAGCGAGAATGCGGGTCGAAAACATCATGGCGGAGGAGCGGCGAATGAGGACGGCTGTCGCTTGCTGCGCACGAAGGAAGTTAGGAAATGAGCCGATTTGCAGACCTCGATCCCCACCAGCGACCAAGTCGAATGGGCAATGTCATGTCGATTCCCTGCCGCTCACACATCGGGCTGTTAGCCCAGAGCATCCTGCGTGACCTCCTGCAGACAGCGGAATGCCTCAACAATCGCGATCTGCCGGGAGCTTCATCTCATATGCCGGAACGCATCGGCATTGCCATCTGCAGGCGGCTCGACGACCACCTCGAACAAGCATTCGCGCTACCACATGCGCCTGCTAGTACAGTAGAGGCTTGCAGACGTAACCCACTCCTCGCCTATCGCGCCGTCACATGCGCGTTGGCGTCATCGAACGTGTCTGCGCTGCATCCTGGCAGCGCTCGCGAGATCAGCACTTGACCCAGCGTGGATATATGTCTGGCTGGAGATCACCAGAGCGTGAAAATCATCCGCGCAAGAATTTCGTGCAGTGTACAGTATCGGTAGTCGTTTTAATCATCATTTCGCTAGCTGAGCTCGGCGCGATCTCAGAGCGTCGGTTCTGCCGTTGTCGTTCGTTCGCGTGAGCGCGAATGAGTCGGAGGAGGTCTCACTGATCCCAGCTGGCGGGCTCAAGTGAATGCTCGGAAGATTGAGTCCACTCTCGTCTGCAACTGTCTGACCGCCTCAAGTTTTGCAAACCGCAACAACGCCGTAGTCAACGACAAGAGAAATACACGTAGCCCCAAGGTGTCGATCAGCAAGCTGTAAGTCACGCTGCTGCTGCTACTGCCGCTATTCCCCCCTCTCACGTCTTGTCCCTTTACGTGAACAGCGGCTCCAGCTCCGCTGTGGTGTTCGCTGCGACCGCGAGCCGCACGACTGCTCCGAGCAGCGTGTCTAGACTCTGCCACTCGTCCGCCAACGTGAGCTCCTTCTGCATCCGTTCGATCTCTCGGAGATCCTCTGCATCTGAAGTGTGTTCTGCTATCCCGTCCCTGTCCACATGGACCCCCGCCACGCCTCGAAACCTGCCAGCGAGCGACGGCCCCAGCTTCGCAGTGAGCAGCTCATGCAGCCCGTCAAACTCGAACAAGTCGGACGTTCCCATCGCCACCCCATCCACGATGCTGGTCGAGTTGCCACCGCTTCCGTCCTCTCGCTCTCGTCGGACCTTGTCCAACACAACGTGGCCCAGCACCTCGTCCAGCATCATCTCGTGCAGCTTGGGGTCGTTCTGCTCCACCAGTTTAGTGAGTTCTTCCTCTAGGAACGCCACGAACGGGTGGCCGACCGGGGCCTGCATCATGTGCAGCCCCAAGCTGAAGCTGCCGCTGCGGCTGGTCGACTGACTGGCCACCACGAGCGGCGCCTGCGCGTCCA
>JAHQIV010001660.1:0-10601 GCA_030463285.1 Phytophthora europaea
GGCGGCGGCGGGTGGCGCCACGAGGCGCAAGTCGCTGGCCTCGCAGATGGAGGAGATGGCCAGCGACGGCGCCTTCCTGCGCACCATCGAGCACAAGAGTCCGCAGATGGACGTGTGCCGCTCCATCTTGCGCAAGCCGACGGGGAAGCGGACGCTGGAGGACATTCACGTGGTGGGCTGTCGTGCCGTGTTTACCTGCGTGAATGAGGTCGCAGCTGACGCTCCTCGTTCTCCCCAGCTCAAGTCGCTGTTTGCGTCGTCCAAGCTGCTCGACTTCTTCTCCAACCTCGACGCCTGTACGTGAGCATGTGATACGTCATTTTGTTCTGTTACCCGCTCGCTGACTGTGGACGTTGCCTACCGCTAGTTAAGGTAACTTCGTTTGTCGCCACTTCTACCTCGATGAACCGCTTCGACTGAAGTGCTCTGTGTCCATGTGTCACGCAGCTTGATCGACTGTATCAATCTCTTGAGATTGTCGCTTACGCCGAGAAGGGGGCGTATGTCTTCCACGAGGTACGCTGTACTAGAGGCACTTCACTTCTGCAGCATTAGGGCAGACCAACCACTGTGTTGTTGTTTGCCAAAGGGCGACGATGGCGATAGCTTCTACCTCGTTTACTCTGGTCGAGGTACGCATACAAGTCTTCTCGAGTACCGACGAGTGCCTTCATCTAAACCGCTAGTACGCTGTCGTGAGTGCAGTGGAAGTGGTGAAGAACGAGGTCGATAACCCAGCTCGCACCAACGGAACAATCCATCTAACCTTCTTGGGTCCAGGAGATACTTTCGGTGAACGGGCTTTGTTATCCAACACCGACGTACGCGCAGGTACCCCCTCCTGTTTGTACATATTTGCAATGCCGGTCTTAGTTTTTTATTGCACTGCATCCTAGCATCCGTGATTGTTGCAAGTGCCCCAGCGGAATTAGTTTTCATCAACCGCGTCGTGTTCAGCGAGCTACTCAAGGAATCGCACGATTCGAGCAACACTCATACGCTCGAAATCACAAAACGATTTCGTAGCAACAAAGACATTGTGCGGAATATTTTTATGCGGAGCTCCACTCAACGCTCTGAAAAGGACCTGAAATTCGCTGTCGAGTACCTGAAGAGCGTCAAGTTCTTCTCGCGCTTTTCTTTTGAAGTCCGAAAGCAGCTATGCAAGGTGATGCGGCTCATCAGCGCTGTCACCAACACGGTGCTTTTTGCTGAAGGTCAAATAGGACGACACTTCTACATCATCTTTACGGGTTGTGTCGACGTATCCGTCCGGGTAAAAAACCGCTTTGAGGAGACAAAAGAAAGCGTGGTATCGAGACTTGGCGAGGGCGAGTATTTCGGCGAGCTAGCGCTCTCTCAAGCGGATGGTGTTCGTCGTGCTACGGTAATGTGCACCGAGTTCTGTGAGTTGCTCGTGCTAGGTCGTGATGAATACGAACCGCTGATCAAGAAATACCAGAACGAATATCACGCACAGTACGCGCAAATGCTTCGAAAGAATCCATACTTCATAGGACCCGAATGGGACGACAACACTATCGAAGGCATGTGCTCGGTAATGACCGAGAAGTACATTCCCTATAAAGGTGAAATCTGCAAACAGGTGGGTGGGTGAGTGGGTGGAAGTAAAATTCTTGCGAGCTTTCATATTTTGCTGACTGCTGACAAACTGGTGCATCAGGGATCACGCGCAAGTGAATTATTCATCGTGACTCGAGGCGAGTGCCGAATCATCCACGAAGGCAAGCACCCTATCACGAATGCGCGCCAGGTCTACGAGCTCGGAAGATATGGCCCAAATTCAGTCCTAGGTTGCGCAGAGTAAGGCTTGTGTATTGTATTCTGTCCCCCTCCAGCCTCAGTTCTTATTCAAGTAATTGTTCACAGGGCATCCGCAGGAAAATTCAACGACATTTTCGTCCGTGAATACTCCATTTTAGCGGAGTCCCCGATGAAAATTCTTGTGCTTTCGCGGTTTGACATATTCCACCTAATGTCAGCAGAGGCCCGGGCAAGTCTGCAACGATCATCGAATGGATACATTCGCGAATCCATCCAGAGCCGTGCACTCAAATCGGTAGCCTGGGAGAAGTACAAGAAAGAATTCATTAGCAGCGTCATGGCTGAGAACCACTATCAACCGTTTGAAATGGTCGGTGGGCGCTCCGACAGAAGCGCAATCTCTATTCATCATAATGCCGCGCTGGGGGAATCGCAATCTGCACCGCTGCTGCCGCTTGATGAAGCTCGCACATTGGTTGATCCGGGCTCTCTCATGCTTGAGCGCCGTCGGGGGGTAACAAAACTCGGTGCATCTGGTGCAGTGCGCCAGATGAATGGGAGTCCCAATAGCGAACCTCAGCTAAACAACCGCAACAATGCATCGGTAACGGATGAAAGTGATGACCAAGGTATATCCGCTGAAGCTGGCTTTGCTAAAAGTCGAAGCTCGTCGCTCCCTCAAGACAGCAGGGAGCTTTTGAATCTGCACGCAAAAGTAAACCGCTCGGCTTCTGGATCCTCGCTGCTGCAGAGAAGATCATCAACAACGACAGTTCTCGCGTTCAAATTTCAGCAGAACGGACATCGGGCTAAGTTGCCCCCTGTGGCCCAGGACGACTCCACGCCCACTATGCAGACACCGCTGTTTGCCCTCGCTGGTTCCGGTAGTAGTAAATCACTAAACCGTCGTGCACACGGTCCGGGTGACATCAATTTCACCGAGAAGAGCGCGCGCGCGTTACTTCCTGCCGTGTCTCCGATCAAAGAAGCAGCAAGCGAGGAGACATCGAGTGCGAAGCAATATCGTTGCGATCTGCGTCGTTGTGGTCGCATTCGACCAGAGAAAACAGATAATATCTTCAACGCCCCCAAGAATGGTCTAGCTGGAGCATCGACCACTGCTACAGCAAACGCAGCCACGATGTGGGACCCCGTTCACGGTGTATGCCAGCCTTTTGCTGTGCTAGGATTCATGAAAGAGCAGACTCTTCGACCCGCGTCCAGGGGTATCTCCTTGTCTCTATCGTCCGCAAAGTTGTCCAAGTCGGCCAAATCCGCGGCAGATCAACTCCGTAGGGCTGCTGCCACCGTAAGCGTTACAGGACACATGGAGTTCACGCGCTTCCGCGTATTTGGCAAATTCCGGGACGTCGACGACGCGCTCAACCTTTTCCGACAAATTTGTGCCGTAGAGAAGACTGCGGGCCGGTTTGAGGGTCACGACTGCAGCCGCTTTGCTATCTACAAGGAGGACGAAATGACGATGGCGCTAGAAAACTTTCCCAGTGTGGACACCGGAGACGCTGCTGGGACCATCCAGTTCGGTGCTGCAGACCTGCCGCAGGCCACGGGTCAACGGTTTGCTTGTGTCAGTGTCTCACTTCATTCCACTGGGGCCACCTGCATTGAATCCATAGTGGTGCACGTCTACCAGTGCTTCCCTACACCCCAGAGTGCTGTGAGGTTTGCACGCCAAGTGGCGTCCACACTTTTGGCTCCAAGTGCCCTGAGCATTGTGCCGTTGTTTGAATGGATCACACTGTCGGAGCTGGAGAGATTTGATGCACGTAATAATGATCTGGAACAGGAATTAGAGCTCGCTACGCGTAGCGGTGGACGCGAGAGCACGTGGAAAGCAAGAAAAGAGGCCATCAAGAAAGGCGTCCACCAGCAGCACCGGTTAAAATAGCCTCATTCGACGAGCATATCGTAATACTAGCATTCGCTAAATACAATTTTACTTCTCTTTTTGTGATGATGGCTACAGTATTTGTCTTCAGAAGAAGGCTTAATGTTGCCTCCGTCGCCAAAGGACTCAATAGTCATGATGAAGTTCTGTTGCAGTAGCTTGAACAAAATTTCACGTTTTGCCAGCAGTTGCTGTACCTGCCGGGCATCGCCAATGCAGCACTAGGTCCGACCAGTTAGGCTGTTCGATTGTTTGTTCGCGAAATTGATGCAATTGACGGAGAGTACTATGACGATCGAATCGCGGGATTACAGAACTAAAAAAGTCACACTAATGCAAAAGAGTGAAGCTACTTCACGCTACAAGATCAACCAGATGCAACTCCAGCACGACATGAATGACATCAAGTCACATCTTTTATATTATCAGAAAGTTTCTTATAGGGAAAACCACAATTGAAGTATTTTGACCAATCGCAACATTCGCACGACAGTACGTTGAGTTCTCGGAGCATGGGTCCCCCCCGTACGGCCGTGACGCTCAACATCTACGACCTGGTGGAGGCCAATGGGTTCATGGCGCGTACGTCGCACACCCGCCCTTGCACCCCACACGCATGTGTCATACTCAAGCATTTCTGTGCCTTGGACAGCGCTGGGCCTCGGCATCTTCCACAGCGGCGTCGAGATCGCCGGCCAAGAGTTTTCGTACGCGAGCGGCGCCGGCGTCTTCTCCTCGAGCCCCAGAGAAGCGCCCGGTATAAAGTTGTCATTATACACGTAACTGCTGCTGCGTCTCTGACGTGTTGCTCGCTGTCTGGGCCTCCGACAGGGGCGAAGTTCCGGGAGTCGGTGGCAATGGGCTTCTTCGAGGGCAGCTTCCAGGAGGCCCATCGACTCGCCTACTCGCTGAGCTCCGACTTCGAGGGAGACGCCTACAACCTCTTCACCAAGTACGGGCATCTTTTCTACCGCATTCTAATACCCACTTGGGCCCAGTTGACCAGTTAAATTGACACGTAGGAACTGCAACACGTTCGCGGACGCGCTCTGCCAGCTGCTGCTGGGCAAGGCCATCCCGTCCTACGTGAACCGCGCGGCGTACTTGGGCTCGTTCCTCAGCTGCCTCATGCCCGCGGATATGACGGACCAGGCGCCGGTGGGCGACCCCAATGCTCCTTCGCGTCTCACGAGCGGCGCCCATCGACGCTCCGATTTCGTCTACACCCCATTTGCCGGTGCGTTGCGTTGCGTTGCTTCATCGGTTCGGCGGTGATTGGCGGGAAAAGCTGAGAGTATCTTGTGTTTCGTAGGTTCCGGCCAAAGTGTCGGCGGCACCGCAGACTCCTCATCGTCCACGGAGTCGTCGACGCTGGCTGACCGCCGCGAGAAAGTTCGTCTAGCAGCTTTGCGACGAATGGGCGAGCAAGGACAGTAGATGCTTACTCGGTTCCAAGTGTGTCACTACCGAGGTGCAGCCATGCATGCGATTGCTGCTAAATATGAAAACCTTCCCGACCAGGCGACTCTCGTTAAGGAGGGGTTTCAGCGAGCTTTGCCTTACTCAGTGAACGGAACGGTCGTGAGCGCGCGCAGGCATGGGGAAGGCGCCGTCGCCAAGTAAGAAAGGCAGCGGCCACATCGGAAGTCGAGCTTTGAGCGCCACGCGCTCCGATAGCGGATCTGCTGCGTTTGATGATGCAGACGGCGGAGTCACATCTACTCCCCCTCGAGTGGAGAGCACAATTGTGAGCCGAGAGACTGCTACGCACTTAGCGTTTGCTAAAAGGTAAGCGGCAATAACCCGCGCGCCATTGCGAATACCACGACCGGCTTGTCCTTAACTAATGGTCTGCCTGCCTCCCTTGGTTTGAATTTCACTAGCCGAAAAGAAGACTTTGTATATGCACCAACTAGCCACTACTTCCACATTTTAAATGATCATTGTCAATGGGATCATGAGGTGCGGTCGGCCTTACTGGCTGTCGTTGGACAGCCTGGAGATGGCAAGTCTGCTCTACTGGCAAACTGGGCAGAAGAGCGGCGTCGTTCAGTAAAAGGAGAGCGTGAACTCATCTACGAGCACTACTGTGGGTGTTCCTACGATAGTGTGAAGCTGTCACTGTTTCTGTTTCGGTTTATGAACCAGCTCAAGATTTCGTACAGTCTGCGTGACTTTGAGCTCCCCCGTGAGCACGAGGAGGAAAAGTTAAAGTTCTCTTTCAGTCGATGTTTGGAAGCCGCGGTAGGCAAAGGCGAGCACACGACAGGGTCTGCATCAAAGAGGAAACGGTACGGCTTGAGAGTCTCTACGTAATTTTCGTTTCCACCGTTGACATGGATGTACTGCGTCCAGGATTATCCTTGTTCTAGACGGGATCGATTGCATACGGACTGAAGACGGAGGGGACTCATTGTCCTGGCTCCCGAACACCTTCCCTGCTGGAGTCCGTATCATCGTCTCGAGTACACAGATTGGGGCAAAAGGAAAAAGCCATTTCCGTCGCTGCCAGAAAATTGTGCGGCAGCCGGCCGTGTATGACAGCGAGTACGTCGACAAACTTTACACTATGCTGCATTTCACAACGACCCACTCTCTTCCTATGTCGTTGCGTGCTCAGTGGTGATTTAATATATGAAACGACGTTACCGCCACGCGACAAGGAATCGCACACAATCCGCGAGCTGCGCCGCCGCAATGCGGCTTTTATGGTTGCAGAACCCCTTGACGAGGTCTCCTGCTCAGCAATTCTGGAGGTAAGAGCCGCAATGTAATTGTTGTAGCACCGTTGAATGCTTTATTTACTCCGGTGTGCTGGAGCTAAGATGTATGAACAAAGGTTTTCGCGCGAGCTGGACCCGGAAGAGAAGCAACTGATCGTAGCCGCTCGTGGAAGTTCCAGCCCGCTCTATGTGAGACTATTGCTTAATGGGCTTGAGCTTTTCGATCCCAGCGAGAGTGACCAACGCCACCAATGGCTTGAGCAAGCCTGTGAGAGCAATCAGCTGAATTGTGTCTACGAACTTTTGATGAAACAGTGGAATGCCATTTTGCTAAAGGACTTGTTTGCTGAGCTGCTAGAACGTACTGCATTGCTGGAGGCCGCGGCGTCGAACTCCTCCAACGGTGGAGCACCTTTATTCACGAGTGATCGCAGCGGTGTGGATCAAAACGGTGGTGTTCGAAACTCCATCAAAAGCGCACCTGTAGAACTATCTGGTGCAAATAACAACAACGGTCTGTCGTCAAAATTGAACGCGGCCAACAATCCTATTGATATAGGAGATATCGAGAGCCTTCAGGTCACTATCGAACAGCGCTCCCTTCTCGTTCGTCACACACTGTCACTTCTCGCAGTGTCTCGCTATGGACTGTCCGAGAACGATTTTGTACGGCTTTTTGGTGAGAGTATCTCGCGAAGCATTTGCCAACGGCTGCTGACCCTACTCAAACCTCACTTGATGACAATTCGCCGGTACGATTGTGGACCGGGTTCTCAAAATCCGGGGAGCAGTATTTCTGCTTCGGTTGGCAATTCAAATAAAGAAAGTGGTAATCAAGACAACGGTGGCGAGCCAGTCGTGCTTTATGACCTCAGCCATAACCAACTGAGGATCCTTACACGATATGGCTTTCTACTTGATGATCAGCTGCGTGGTTGCTACTATCGAGAGCTCGCCGTGTATTTTGAAGCGATGGAGGCTTGCCAGCGTCGTGTGGATGAACTCCCCGTGCAGCTGGAGCGCTGCTCCATGTGGGGCGTGCTGCAGAGCTCACTCGTGAATATGAAAATGTTCCAGCTGTGGTGGACTGAGCGGAATCGACAAGAATTCTTCTTTTACTGGATAGTACTATCGTCGAATTGCTCCATGCACGATCCCGTAGACGACTTTATCCGCTCACTTGACGAATATATCGCTCAAGAATCGCCAAGCATGGAACAATTGATGTCAATTTTCCTTACGATCACCGACTTCTTGCGCGCTTGGCAGAAAATTGACGAGTCCCGCGTCGTCAATCTTGTTCTCAATCGGCCGAAGCCTCCTCAGCTTCAAGAATTTCTGGCTAGCCTTGGCACCTTCTCGACGTCGAACTTATCTGAAAGTGAGGCAGAACGGGTGCAAAAAGAGATCGAAGCTCTCGTAATTCACCCAGACGATGGCTATTACGTTCGGAGGTGGCTCTGGACACAGTTCCCGCTGATCGGAACTGCATTTGAGAGCCGCGTCTTCCGTAGCACCGGCTCAAGTCGAACCCCAGCAGACGGTGATTGCACGTCTGGGACACGAGATGAATCTCTTGGGTCCGAGTGTAGTGGCCCCGGAGATAAAGCTTTTTCTACCAAGACAGGGGCAGCTAAGAAAGCACTCAACAACCCTGTTGGTGTTGTTGTCCTACCTAAAGGTATCGTCAAGGCAAAGAAAACGTTAGTGCCAACGAAGCGCCGACGTCAGCACAAGGTTTCAACCTCTCTCGCACTTGAAAGCGTCACGGAAGAAATTGGAGCGCTCGAGTTTTTGTCAGCAGAAACTGGTGAAGGTTCCGTCTCAAAACTGGAGGTACGGATCAACGTGCTCGTTGTCAGCGCTGCCCAATCTAATGCTTCTGAATTTTCGTTGTTGTTTCGTATAGAGCCAACTCATGGAATTGCGGATGAAGTACGACAGGATGAAGTTCCTTGCGCGTGAAAAAAATGAAGCGCTCAAGTCGGTAGAATCACGGGTACAGGATGCTAAAGCAGAGATCACCGCGGCGGGCCAAAGTGCGACCCAAATTGACGATCTGCTTGAGAACATTCGCAACGTGAACGACGAAGCAACGCTCGGTCGCCAGCGTAGTGAGTACTACAAGTTGATTCTACGTCACTGTGAGCTGAACCCAGCTCGAGACCCTAAAACAATCGAAACTGCGGAGACGACCGTAGCAAAATTGAAACGCGAGATCGTGGATCTGCAGCAGAAAACACAAGTGGTGTCATACGAGAAGCGACTTGCGAGCCTTGACGTACCGAAACTGGCTCAGGTAACTCAAGACAAAGCTTCAATTCACCAGGAGGCACTTTCACGGCTGCGATGGCGGCAGGAGCT
This sequence comes from Phytophthora europaea, assembly GCA_030463285.1. Taxonomy (NCBI): domain Eukaryota; phylum Oomycota; class Peronosporomycetes; order Peronosporales; family Peronosporaceae; genus Phytophthora; species Phytophthora europaea. The sequence goes on from JAHQIV010001660.1 coordinate 8,782, forward strand.
TGATCGTCGTCTTTACTACGCCAGTCTGTCAACGAAAGATAGCGGACAAATCACACTAAAGGCTAGCGCTACTGTGTCAAATGCGTCACCAAAGAAGGACCCACCGCACTCCAGCTCGGCCCACTCGAAGAGTACACGTAACAGCGTCACCTTCACTGCAGACGATTCAACGCAGACAGCTCCTGTTGATCCAAACTTTTTCCGTGCAAAGGACAAACTGATTCATATGAAGGAGACCTCGTTGGCGAGGCAAAAGAACGCCGAGAACCTGCAGCTGTACGTGGGCAGTGCTTACAAAGACGATGGAATATTGGGTGCTCTTCGACAGGTTGGCATCAATAAACCAGAGGAGGCGTTGCTTTGCTGGCAAAACCAACTCGACCACTCGGTTCAGCTCGAGGAGGAGGAGAAGCAGGCTGAACAACGCGTGCTTGAGTATCGCGAGAAACTGGAGCTCCTGCAGACGCAATTCGTGAATCTCAAGCTCAGCGGTAGCTCTAGCGGACGGGTGGAGGGCTCGACGGAGGACGACGCAAGCAGTGCAAACGGGGACGACGAAGCTGCAGCCTCCAAAACTAGTGTCAACGTCAAGATGCTGGAGAAGCAGTTGGCTGATGTTAAAGCTGTCAAGCAGAAGAAGAAGGAGCGCGTTGCACGGTTGCGCTCGCTGCACGAGAAACTGCAACTGGGACTGCTGCACATCGCACAGCTACTAGGTGTGACCTCCGTCCAGCAGCTGAATGCTCTGGAGATCGTCGACTCCATCGAAAAGGTGGTGCGAGTTGTGCTTGGTGATGAAGCTCATCTGCAGGCGGCGCCCAGCCCCAGCTTCCGCCACAAGAACAGCACGCGAATGGTCAACGTACCGGGACAAACGGGAGATTCCATGGGCCTGCTATCGGACACGCGCAGCGACAACGACAAGGTGCGCTACAACATCCGTGTATCGCGATCCGAGAAGCGCCAGATGAACCCGTACGTGGATGCGGAATTTGACGACGATGAGCACGAAGACGACTTCGATGAGGACGATGGCGACGACCACGAGGATGCTGGAAACAACGCGGAGCATAGCGACGACCACGAGGATGCTGGAAACAACGCGGAGCATAGCGACGACCGTGAGGGATCACCTGGCAAAGTTCGAGCTTCCTCTGCGCACAATGACACCAACACTGTCAAGAAACGCCGCGACATCAAGAACCGGTCGAAGCTTGAGCTGGAGAAGAAGAGGGCTGCGCAGAAGAAAAAGACCAAAGACTAGCAGAGTTAGCTGCACATGAGACTCGAATGCGTATTTACCTTGCATTCGTTTTCTTTCTTCTTGTTAGTTATGGCGGTGCCACCCCCTACACAGACACCCCCTCGTTCCCCTTACGCCTGGCGGTGCTCGTCGTCGTACGACTCGTAATCGTCCTCGTCGTACTCGTGCTCGTAGTCGTACGTCTCGACGGGCGGCGCCTCGGGCACAGCCACCACGAGGCCGTCCAGCTCCTTCTGCAGCACGATCTCCGTGCCCAAACGCGAGCTAGCAGCAGAGACACAGTTAGCACGCAGCGGCACTAACAGCAGCAGCAGCAGTAACAGCAGCAGCTCAGGTGTCCAACTTACTTGACGGAGCGGTCCTCGGTCGGGACGTACGTGTCGATGATGTGGCGCTCCTGCGAGTTGGCGGGCGGAAGCTTGGACATCCACTCGTTGGACACCACGACGTGCGACTGCGGGGACGTGGCGCCCTCGCCGAAGAGCGACTCGGTGTAGAAGTCGGCGCGCCGGGCGTCGTACACGCCGCCGCCGCCCATCGAGTCGTCCTTGACGAA
>JAHQIV010001661.1:0-10601 GCA_030463285.1 Phytophthora europaea
GGGCGCGCCGCCCCAAGCCTCGCAGCCGCCGACGTCGCAGCCGCACAAGAATCTGCGGCGCGTCAACACGTTCACGGGCGCGTCCAATGAGGAGGAGCAGCGCAACATCATCTCGCTGCGGTACCGAGCGGACAGGTAACTAACGTTTCACTAACACCTTCATTTTAGCTAAGTTTTATTTTGTTTGATTTTTCAAGTAGAAAGTGACGAACTTTTTATTTTAACAATTTTTTTTTAATTTGATGCAGCATGGCGGACTCGGTGGCGTCCGACACCAAGCCCAACGCGGAGACCAAGCTGTGGAACCTCTTTGAGAAGGTCTTCTGCTTCCTCAAGGGCATGACCATCTACCAGACGCGCCGCCGTCTCAAGTTCACGATCGTGTCGCAGACCATCATCAACTCGCTGCGTATTTTCCCCATCATCCTGGGGCTGAGCTTCCAGGCCACGGTGCCCGTGCTCATCCTGTACGTGACGCTGGTGCTGGGCTGGCACGGCACCAAGTTCCTCGTGCCCAAGTTCCTGCTCAGCTACAAGATCGGCATGCAGCTCACGCTGCTCGTGGACGTCATCTGGTACTACAAGGGCTACAACGGCAAGCTCAACAGCGTCAGCAGCGGCACGTCCGTGCTGCTGCAGGGATTCTTCTCCATTCTGTTGACCATGCTCAACATCACAGGCTTCATGTACGGCTGGAAGCTCCGCCGGATCGTCAAGGCCGTGCAGAACCAGCGCGAGTGCGACCGCGCAGCGCTGGCCACGACCATGCCGTCTCCGCTGCGCGCCAATTCGCTGCACCAGACGCTGTCTATCAACCCGTCCGCCGAGATGGACGAGGACGAAGGCCCGTCCGCACGACGGAAAATCGTGGTCGGTCCGGGTGTCCCGAACAACAGGTTGCGACGCAGTCAGTCGGGGGTGTCAGTGCAAGTGCCCGATGTGTTGAAGACCAAGAAGCGGCGGATGAAGGAGGCAGAGGTACAGGGTGAAGCCCCTGTATTCTGCTCCAACCTCATGATCACAAGCAAGTACACGTACTACAACTTCCTGTTCGTCTTTCTCAAGATGCAGTTCAGCCGACTCGCGAACCTATACACGACCATTGTGGTGGCGCTGTGTTTCTTCGACTTCTCGCCGGTGAGCCCCGTGGCTAGTCTCACGCCGCTATTGATTGTGTTCGCGACGTCAGCGCTGAAGGACGTGAGCGAGGACCTTCGTCGTCAGAAGGGAGATGCCTTAGTGAATTCCAGGCCGGCCCACATTATTCGTCGTGATGTGCTCGACGAAGTGATGCACATCGATGGCACGTGGCAGGACATTGAAGTGGGAGATGTGTTGTTATTGAAGGATGGCGATCAGGTCCCAGCTGACTGCATCTTGCTAGCTACAAGTCGAACTGATGGCCGATGCTACGTTGAAACAGCCAACTTGGATGGTGAGACGAACCTCAAGATCCGACAGGTAGCCAGCTGCACGAAACACTTTTTGACTGCAGAAGAGATCCTGGAACAGCACAAACTCGAAGTGGAGTGCGACGTGCCCAACAAGGATCTCTTCTACTTTGATGGTGTGCTGAGACTGGGAAAGATTGCAGATGATGCCGTCGTGGATGCCAACAAAGAGGATACCGACACCAGTTTGACCATGGACAATTTGATTTTGCGTGGCAGTGAGAGCCGCAACGCAGAGTGGACGCTTGGGCTTGTGATCTACACAGGGAAAGAAACGAAGGTCCAGATGAACTCTGTTGCTGTGCCGCTGAAGCGTAGCTTTGTGGAAAAGACTTTGGACACCATGTTCGTGCTGGTGCTGATGCTGCTTTTCGGAATTTCGATTGCTTGCACGTTGGGAAACAACAACTGGAATCTGGATCTGGCTGACGAGAAGACGCCGTGGTATATTCAGGAAGACTCGAATGGATACATCTTCTTGAGTTACGTGATCTTGTTCAACAACTTGATCCCGCTCTCCATGTATGTGACGATGGAAGGTGTGCGTTTTGTTCACGCGCGCTACATTGAAAATGATTTGGAGATGTATGACGCCAAAACAGATACTCCAGCGCAGGTTCGCAACAGCAATATCAACGAAGATCTCGGCCAGATTCAGTACATTTTCTCCGATAAGACGGGTACGCTGACATGCAACGAAATGATATTTGCAAAGTGCACTATCGGGGGACTGCGCTACAATGACATTGAGGTGAACCCCGCAAAGCCTGCGAAGCCTGGTACTCGGTTCAACGACGGACGCTTGATGGCGCGCTTGAACTCAAACCATTCGACGAAGAAAGAGATCCACGATTTCTTGTTGCTCCTCACGATTTGTAACACTGTGATCCCGGAAACAAATATTCCCACGTCACCTGCATCCAGCAGTGACTCCTGCTCGGTTCCGACTTCAACCATCAAATACAATGCGTCTTCCCCCGATGAAGAGGCACTTGTGCTGGCCGCCGCCGACCTTGGATACGTGCTCGAATCGCGCGATGGTCCTATGTGCAACACGCTCATTCAGGGAAGACCCGTCTCGTTTGAAATTCTGAACGTGCTCGAGTTTAACAGTGACCGGAAGCGCATGTCAGTGATCGTGCGATTTCCTGACGGGAGCATCGTGCTCTACTGTAAGGGTGCCGATGATGTAATTTTCGATTTACTGTCGAAATCTCAGCCTCAAGGCGTGGCTCATGTGACCCGTGGTCATCTTCAGGAATACGCATCGGAGGGTCTTCGAACACTGACTACTGCTGTGCGCCGCCTTACCCAGGAGGAGTACAATCAGTGGCACCACTTGTACCGACAGGCCGAATTGTCTATGGAGGGACGTGCCGCGAAGATTGCGAAGGTATCGGCCATTATCGAAGTCGAATTGACGCTGCTCGGTGCCACAGCAATTGAAGATCGACTGCAAGACGGCGTTGAGGAGTCCATTTGCGCTTTGCGAAAAGCTGGCATTAAATTTTGGGTGCTCACGGGTGACAAAAAGGAAACAGCTCTTAGTATCGGAATGTCGTCGCACGTGATCGATGATAACATGGATGTGATCGTGCTGGGCCAGCGCGACAAGGGATCGCTGCGTACAAGACTGGAAGAGCTCTACGTTGACCTTGTCGAGGACAAATGGGGATCAGATGAGACCTCGTCGGCCATTAGTGTTTTGTGGGAGGCGTTGAAGCGAGCAATTCTTTATCTGTGGGACCTTGTGAAGTTGGCTCTTGTAGGACGCGATGAAGAAGGAGAGGCCCGGAAGAAGCGGCGACGCTTGCCGCGCCGCCAACACGCTGGGGCTGATGCAACACCGTCGGATAGTCCTGCGCACTACGATGAGGTGTATCCGGCACTACCGAACCGCGACCTATCTGAAAACAGCTTTGAGCGTGGTTTGTGCGATCATGATTTCGAGCCAAAGGCGGATACGATGACGGGTGGGACTGGCAGTATGAGCAGTGGTGACTACATCGATGAGGAGCTGGAGTTTGCCATGGTAATTGATGGCAAGACACTCGCGTTGGTGCTGGATGACGACATTAAGTACCTGTTCTTGGCGGTGGCAACGCAGTGCAAATCGGTGATATGCTGCCGCTGCTCTCCCTCGCAAAAGGCCTCAGTGGTAAAGCTTGTTACAGAACCCACGCTCATGTTCTCACCAGGCAATATTACGCTTGCAATTGGCGACGGGGCCAATGATGTACCTATGATTCAGGCTGCGAACGTGGGTATCGGTATTAGTGGCAAGGAAGGCCGCCAAGCGGTTCTCTCCAGCGACTATTCTATTGCGGAATTCCAGTATCTGAAACGGCTACTTCTGGTTCATGGTAACTACAGTTACAAGAGGATCTCGAAGCTTATCCTGTTTTCATTCATGAAGAACGTGGCGCTGTCGCTGTCAAACTTCTTCTTGGCGATGGAGACGATGTACAGTGGTTTACTTATGTACTTCAGCATCTTCTTCACGCTTTACAATGCGCTGTTCACAACGATTCCTATCGTTGTTATCGCCATGTACAATCAAGACGTATCCCCTGCTGTGCTTATGCAGTATCCGACGCTGTACGTGAACGGTCTCAAGAACCGATCGTTCAATTGGCTTTCTTTCTTTGGCTGGTGCGTGCTGGGCGTGTGGCATGCGTATGTAGTCTACGCGGTGCCATTCTTCGCGAACGGTTCCATCGTTTGGTACTTCGCAAGTGATTCGTCGAAGCTCCAATTTGACAAGCGCGATCTGGGACTTTGGGCGGATGGTGTAGCCTCGTACACTTACCTGATCACAGCTTCGACGGTGCAGGTGTCATTGATGACGAGCAACTGGACGCGGGCTAACGTTGTTTCAACTGTAGGCACGCTCGTGTTCTACTACTTATTCACAGCATTCTTTTGCGCTGTGTTCGGATGGACCAAGACTGATTTCTACGATACAGAGGTTGGTTACGGTGTGGTGGATCAGCTTGTGCGGGAAGCGTGGTTCTGGCTGGGCCTTCTGTTGGCTGTGGTCGTAGCCATTTTACCAAACTACATCGCCAAGGCTGGACGAGTTCTATTCTATCCGGAGCCGTCGCACCTGATGCGTGAGTGGAATCGTCTGGCTAAGGGTGAAGACGCCGCTGTGATGGTTGATTCCCCGCGCCTCGTTCGCCGCAACACGGGCTTTGCATTTTCACACTGCCCCGGCGAAACGGAGATGGCGCTGGGCATCAACCGAAGCAGCAATACGCGAGGACAGACTCGCGCAGGGCAGATGTCAGATCTCTCAGACGTTGGCTTACGAGTGCAGTCGCCATCATCGTCTACTGCAGACGGATCCTCACCATCTCCGAAGGCGTTGGAGTAGATAGCGTCTCGCACATACAAGTGTTGAAGAGGACGTGTGCAAGGACCCAGGAAGGGACCCGCATCACGGCCAGTCTAAAGATTTGCGTAGGGAAAGATGCTGCTTTCTCACAGAATAAGCCGCTAATAAACGTCGAGCGCGTGTACAGTACCATGCCACCCGCGTGTATAACCGCGATAAGCGCAAGTTCGTCCCAGCGCCGGCAACCCTGTTGCAGTTCTTCAGATGTACCGCCCTTGGTTCAGTAACACTGTACTACACTGTAGTAGCGATTATTAATCCAGTTTCCACTCATCGGCTGTGGCGAGTCGAATCCCCAACTGCTTGATCTGCTTCAGACGTTCTTCACAATTCAAGGCAAAACCCACAAGGTCCTGGTGGAAGACCTGACACGCCAGATTCGCGTTCAGGCATGTGAGACGCACACTCTCGGAGATAACCGAGCTAGGCACAATCTGCCTTCCATAAAGCGGTCCAAACGGAGGAATCCCTGGCTTGACGTGTACCTCAGTGCGGTACTGAAGGTCATTCAGCGGTTGAATCACAATATGTACGTCATTGAACTGACCAGAAAGGGTCTGCAAGTCGTAGTCTTCGTCGCATTCCTGTACCAATCGAACAAAGACCAACGTTAAAACGAATTTGCGATATAACACTAAAGTCGCGGCCGTACCTTGAACACAATGTGGACAAAATCATTCCCAATATGACGCTTTTTCTTCATTGAAGCAAAAGTTCCAATAACTCCATCAGAGGGACAAGTTTCGGGGACCATCATCGTGGCCACGTGAAACATAATCTACAAGCACGTGAAGAAATAGCGTTAGTTAGCATCTCACTAAAAACTGCTTCGAAGTACACCAGTTGTCGGGTGTACCTGAGCACAAGCGTCCTTGTATATGAGGCCAAATCTGCCATCACTGTTGTTTGTTGTGTCGAGTCCTCCTGTGTATCCAGAAAGCCCTTCCAATTTGGCAAAGGCACCCAGCCCACGCAGGAAGCGTAAGTAGCGCAGCGATCCACCCGCGTTCCCCAAGATAGCAGATTCGGAAGTTTGTTTTTCATCCCGAACATACAGCAAACCAATTTTGTGCGTTTCGTACTCAGGAGTTCGATCCAAAACAGTGAGTGCCAGGTTCAGAGGTGGCCCATCACTAAGTAGCTGGGGGCGATTTTCCACGGTGAGATCAAAAAGCTGCATCATCAAGTACATGGGGTCATACAGATCCTCATCAAGTGCTGAGTGTCCTCGCACATCATCTGGAGAAACAGTACTCGAGTTGCTTCTACCGACAAATCCCAGCACCCTCGGTGTTGCCGCTGGCAATGTTGACGCTTCACCCGTGCTGTCATACAGTGAAAACGAATCCATTTCGCTGGCGCCACGTTCATCTTCCTTCTCCAGGTATGTTTGCCGGTCATCGATGGTGTCTTCGTCTTCTTCGAAATCTTCCCTAATAGCACGAATGGCGGGCTTGCCTGGCGAGCTCTCTTGTCCATCATCTCCTTCAGCTTGTCTAGAATTTCTCGCATCCATTCTTGATCTTGAGCCACCAGAGTTTCGCTGCGGATGACGGCTCACTGCAATCAATAGCATTATCACACTTGAAAGTAAGCCCAATTTACAACAAGAATGCTATTGTCCCTGCAACCGTACCTTGAGTATTTTCGCAATAATATGAAGGCGATCCACCAATGCCATCATACGCAGGTAATGGTGAAAATGCTGCCGTTGCTGAATGCTGAAAAGACTCTTTCGTCGTCGTTTCGCAGTGAACCCCTTGACTGTCAGCATCAGAGCTGCTCTTTGTTTTGCCCTCTGAGCTGGCCGTGCTTTGAGACAATTTTGGAGGATGCAAACTTGACTGGCTTGGGTACGAAGGCCTGAGTTCAGCTGGAAGTGACAACTTTCTCGGAGCCACACCATTTCTTGCTCCAATGATTTCCGTTGTTCGCTGGGCTAACCGATCAGAGCTTTTGCGACAGCTAGCTTCAGTATCCGCATGCATGTGAGACCGCGAGATACGTTCTGATGGATTCAGATATCGGTTGTGATAGGCATTCAACCCCCATCGGCTTGTACAATTAGCTCTCCGAATTGCGAGCGACGCATCTCCACGCGAATTTGTGGTTATCGTTAGCAGCGACCTCCGATACACCCACGTTCTTGATTTGGTTTGAGACGTATCACTGCCCCCCATGCTTTTTGCTTCATTATTCTCGTTCTCTTCTTGTTGGTGGCTGCAGAGAGCCGATGGAGGTAATACGGATTGGGAGTACGCGTAACACATCAAAAAGTCAACGGCAGCCTCAGCAAGTAGGCTGTTTGCTCGACGTGTACACTGCTGCAATGTCGGCATCGCCAAAGCTGCAAGTGAAATGCGTTCCTTGCGATCACTTTGATAAATCACTTGGCTCAAAAGTCGGAAAGCGAGGTAGGCAAGCTGTTTCGACTTCGCGTATTCAAACCCGAGTAGAAGCGCCTCCACGATAGCCTTACGTGCAGAAAACGCGTTGTCTTCATGTTCTCGATGTAGCATAGGCGTTATGGTACCCAATAACTCGAGCACTGCAACAAACGCGTCAGGTCGAAAATCCCCGTCCACCGTAGTAACGCAACCACGAACAGTTTGCAGTATTTCGTCAAGCTGGCTCAGTACTGAGGTCGGGGCGAGTAGAGTCAGCAGACTCAAAGCTGTTGTTGTTGCGTGCAACAACTTGAATTCAGAATCGAAGAGTTGCCGCAAAAATCCTTGCAATTGGGCTCGATCAATCCTAGTTTGGCGGCTGCGCGACGTATTTGAGCGTGTAGAGGCTGGACCCAGCGACGATTTACTCATAGACCCCGAGAGGGCATGAAAAAGATTACCATGGGATGCTGAATTTTGAAAGCGCGACAGTACACGAGACGTAAAGCCGAGTGGCGTGCCCGATGCGTACGGGTCAGTTGAATCTGCTTCATTGTGCTGGTACAGCATATTCGGCGTAGATGAAGACGAAGATAAGGTCGAGTCATCCGCAGCAGTACCCCCAGCGAACAGATCCTTCTCGGCAACAGCCAGGCGTAGTTCCATAGCGCCCACCAGACATCGCGTGAGCTCTTGGAGAGCATTATCATGCAGCTCAGCTTCATAGCTTACAAGCAGCTGCAACAGTTCTATTCCCATTACGAGGAACTGAGTCTTTGCGAGCAGCGCTGCCGTCGCCCGCAAACTCGCACAAAACGATACCTCCGTACCGTCATTCGCATCCGTACTCATGGACCTCGTTGATGCATGGATCGATCGGACAAGTTCTGCGTCAGTAAGCGGTATTGACCGGCTAACACGTTTACAATCGTCTTGAGACTTCTGATCTCGAGTAATTAAGGCCACTGAATTCTCGTCGCTTGATTTTCGTTCACTCGGCTCCACGTTAAGTAGTCTCTCAATTTCGTCAGCAATGGCAGCTCGACCAAAAGCCCGGTAATCAATACTGGCCACCACTTTAGCCGACACCTCGCTAACATCCACATCTTCGAGAATGGCACGGTTTTCCAACATGGTTTTGATGCCTTTCACCGCCATACGGAAAAGCTCCGCGTCAGGCTCGGCACTGACCAGCGTTAGTAAAGCGCGCAGCGCCCGCGCTACTGGAACACATGCAGCAGTCAATTGCACACCTGCTGCGTTGATTCGCGCAGCCCGACGAGACACAAACAAAAAGCGAGATGTTCGCACCTGCTGCTCCTTCCACTGAAGCTTTCCATCAGTAGCACGAGCTTCACACACATACAACAGGCACGTGAGAGCGATATGCCGAACGGCACGACTGCGATGGGTTTCGACAGTAGTGGCAAGAAGGTCATACATGCGCACGGCGCGGCCAGGTGGCAAGTGGTCGAACGCAGACGAAAAAAGCGCCACAATACCTGATGCTGCTACAAGCTGGGCGTCTTCATCGCTTGAAAGCACCATAGCGTTGGCAAGGATTTCGAGCAGCGAGTCAAACTTGACACTTTCCAGCTGACGTGCTACCTCAATGATGAATCCAAGAGCACGATGGCGCACGTCTGGATCGGGATCTTCATACACGCGGCCTAGCGTCGGAATCACTACTTCTTCAATGACACGATCTTCGCAGACGTTGCGGCTTGTCCAAAGATTAACTTGTAAAATCTCAAGCGCCTCCAAGCGAACAGCACTTGGCACAGGAAGGGTGTCACCATCAGAACTGACGCACGAAAAAAACGTGCGCATCGCAGACGACAAAGTTGCCAGCCAGTCGAGATGGTATCCTGGATGGGCTGCCTCCGCACGCTGCCGCAGCAAGAACAGCATCGAGTTCTCGCTAAGATGCGGTAGATAACCCCCAAGAACCTTTAAAAATTCATCCACGTCGCCGGCAAATTGGCGCTTTTCTACAAGCTCTTCAACGGCTTGCAAGGTATCAAGAAGCTCGCGGGGAATTCTAGTCTGTTGAATCGACACCGAAAGCTGGTGTTGCGGTTGATCAGGCAGATCAGTCGTGGGGTGAATTACCGCTGGACGATGCACCTTCACTTCCGATCGCCTATTATCACTGTGCATTGTACGCTGGGGGGTTTCTTCGATTTCATTTTCATCAGTCATAGACACCCATGGCGTTAGGGTCTGCAGCATGCGCAAAATAACATCCCATTCCATGACTAGGCGGCGCTTGTCCTGGTTGGCACATGCGGCTGCGGTCGTAGTGGTAGTTGTTGTTGTTGTTGTAGAAGAAGAGCTAGTACCACTTGATACACCCGAGTCATGACTGGTCGCGTTTTGCCCGCCACTTCCTGATGGATGAGCTGCACCAAACTTTTTGATAAGCCGCTGTAGAGACAAGATGACCTCGAAAATGACGACCCCCCGACAGCACTCCAATGCTCGCTCAAGAGCCAGCAAAATGGGGGCCCACGCGATATCGTCAAACTTCGGCACGCGCTGAGAACCCCAGCAAGACATACCTACAAAAAATACCGCACCTCGGAGCACCCAAGGCGAGTTAGCTCCCATAGGATGCTCCAGCACCTGTAATAGACCCCGCAGAACAAGGAAACCTGAGCCTCCATTCAGTAACAGCTTCATCACCGACCACGTTCCATGACCGTCAGCATTCACAAGACAGCACAGCGACCTCAGGCACGCCGGCGTACTCGCCGCATACGCTAAATCGTGGACTGCCAGCACATGGAAGAAGGCGACGAACCTACGACAAGCCTCGAGGTCGCTGCGACTCCAGGCCATATCACATCGTGCGCTTATAACAGACACAATCGCAATCACTTTGTCACGATCCAGCGCCCGCGGACTGCGCCGCAGGATATTCTGAATAAGTCCCAGCAGGTCTCTCTGCGCATCCGACTGCTCCAACAACCGCAGCAGAAACCAGCCAAGCTCCACGTGAAAAGGCTCCAAGTGTCGTCCGTCCTGCGTCAACGCGCGGAGCGCCTTCTGCTGCAGCAGAAAGTCTCCAGACGGATGTGTCTCCAGACGAAGGTAAATCTTCCTCCTCAGTGCCGGGGTCAGCCTCTCGCCAAAGCGCAGCAGACAAAGCTGCACCACTTCAAAGGCCAGCGCGCGCACTCCAGGGTTCCTATGGTCGAACAGGTCTGCGATGCAGTCCAGCAGCGCGTCGATCTCCGCGAGCGTCAACGTCACGCGGGACAGCTGCAGCCTCTCACTTGAACTCATCGTACTAAACGTCGACGCGGCGCTAGCCACGGAGCTGCGGCGTTCATCGCCCGCCGCTTCGTCTTCTTCCTGCACGCT
>JAHQIV010001662.1:0-10594 GCA_030463285.1 Phytophthora europaea
AATCAAATTGGTGTCGGCAGCTGTCGGCCGCTGTCGGCAACTTTACGCTATGGATTCACTTCTGGGGGTCATACGAAGGGCGCCGCCACGATAGCACTGTGTTTGCGGCAAGCAAATGGCTTCAATATTTCGAGGATAACGATACACATCTTTGCTGGGAAGGCCATTTTTGGGGACCCAGCGTACCCTTTGAGCAAGTACTGCGTCACCGGGTTCAAATCGGCAGTCCTAACAATTCACCAGCGCATTTTCAATCGAGAGATGAGTGCTGTGCGCACATCTGTCGAATGAAATATCAAGATCATAAAGACTACCTGGGCTTTCATTTCGTATGCAAAGGGACTAAAGATTCGGCTAAGTCCAGAAGGCAAGTACATGCGTGTTGCCATGTTCCTCACAAACTGTCAAACGTACTTTCGTGGAGGCAACCAGATCAGTGCCTTTTTTTGTTTACAGTCTTCATCGCTAGAGGACAACCTAGAGGACTCAGCCAGAAAGTAAATCTAGCAGATTCTGCCAACTTCTTGACTAGCAGGGTAAGAACTTGGAGGAGGTGTTGCTGGTCCTCACGGCGCTGTGCCTCGGCGGCAAGGCGATCTTGTCTCTCTTGCTCCCACTGCTCGTATCGTAGCTCTAACTCCTTCTCCTCGTGCTCCCGCAGCACCTCCACCAGCTTCGCGAACTTGTTGGGACTCTGACTGGGCCGCGTGCTCTCGTCCTCGCCAGGCGGGTCGTACCACTTCAGGCGCTGGACGGCAAGATCCCGGACCACCTCGCCGGCCTTCTCGGAGGCTAGATCTTTTGCCCCAGTCTCCTCCTTGGGCTTGGCCTGTGTGTGCCGGTGCTCATCGATGAGCTGGAGGAGCTCGTCGAGGAGCTCGTACTCTTCGCTGACGCCCGAGCTCTTGGCCCTCTTCTTCTTGTTGTTGTGAGCACTTTCTGAAAGCCATATGATCGAATTAGAAAATTAATGAGCCACCGTATAGCACACCGGCCACAGCAAACGTACCTAAGAGTAGATTAAAGCGATTCTGGGCCGTCTTGGAGCTGAGGTTGTCGCGCGAGAAAACGTCGGATGCATTCAGGGCGTCTGCCACGTGCTGCCAATTCTCCAATATTTTGTCGAAGCCTCCCTTCAAGGGCTCCACGGCGATAATTTGCTTCAGAAGAAGCGCGTCATCGGTGTCTGTGAAGTTTTTTCGCTTGCCTTCAACCATTGCAACGCTCCTGAAAGAAATAAAGTGAGGTGGGGCCTGCAAATGCGAGCAGTTGTCCCGCGGAGATGGGTGGTAGTGAGGGAAGTGAAAGCTGTCACCACATTTGGCGCTTTCACCGGGATTTGGTAGTGAAGGTTTAGGGAAGCGATGTTCTTTGAAATCTATTTCAGAGCTAAGACACGATGCCCATGACCGTGCCATTATTCATAATTTGACTACTCGGTAATTTATGTGCCGCTTTGTGGACACTATTAAGAGAGCCTTTACTAAAACCAAGATAATAAGGAATTGTCAGTCTACAGAAGTAAATACCCTTAGTAGCTTATATATTACGTGCGTGTTGCCTGTGTCGTCACCCTCCCGTATAAGCGCGAAAGTCTATTAGGCATGCGGGTCACGCGAAGGTGTGTATTGCGGTTTCATGAATGCGGAGTAGGAAGCATTCAGGGTTTCAAACTATCGCAGGTCGTATATCTGCACATTGTAGCTTCGTCTCAAGTAATATCGCTTTTAGACTTAACAACAGCAGCTAGACTAATAACATATCAGGCCAATAGGTGGTCTGGGCAGTGCTCAGAGCCCATGAGTCAGGGGTGTTTTCCTGGTACCGGCTTCACAACTCGGAGCTCCTATCAGCAAAACTAGCCAGATATAGCTTGCGCGTCAAGTCAATGCAGCACATGCTCCTCCTAGAGCCTCTAACGTTGTAGTTTCTCAAGTAATTCAAGTCTTCGCGAGCCGCGCTCGACGAAACCCTGCGCCTTCAGCACCTTGAGTTAGTTTGCGACCACCGCCACGCCATATCTACCTCTAAACGTTACCTAAATTCCAGAGCTTCTTCGTGCCCTCGCGACTTTGTTTTAAACAGCTTTTTTGTGATAGTGGTAGTGAAAGCGCCTTCGAAACCTCTCTAATAAAATCCAGAGCCCTTCCGTGCGAAGGCGCAGCTTTGTTATGCCCCTTTCTCGAACGCTATGATCCCACGCCCAAAAGAAAACTCGTCGTATTTTAATATTAAAATACCGACTTCCTCCGCTTATAGTAGACAGGGTACATGCCGGCACAGTGTGCCATTCAGAAAAAGGGACCGTCCGATTTTGGTAACCGGTTCAAGTACTGAATAAAGCCGATATGGATCACAAAATCAGTATCAATACAAACATCCATACTAAATTGAAATTTAACCCTCCTATTTTGGTCTATACAGTCTACATTTATACCATGGTCACGCCCCGGCGAGGGTCTTTTACCTGTCGTGCGTTATCACCTCATTGACAGCTTGTGGCGAGGCTTGTATGCCTGTATCCATATACACGACGCATCAAAGTATTTGATGTCATATACCAGTGCTCAGACGCTACATCTTAAGGCTCTATCGGTAGCATCTAAGATGAAATAGGAGTGCCTTCATTACGAAGGTGACTAATCCATGTCAATATATCATCTTCAGTTGTATGAGACGGCTTTGTATCTATTCCTTTTAGCCTCGCTTTTCTGCTTACCCTTGCCGTTCCTCACTGAGCCCTGCATGTCATGCTTGGCTCACGAGCAAGTGCACGGAGCAGCCGCAGTAGCTCCGCTTGACGTGCTCCGGGCAGCAGTGCGGGAAGCACCGAAGCAGCTGGATGCACAGCACCAACCAGCGAATGCGTTTGCCACGTCCCCTGTTGGAACCCGGTTCTCGGACCGGTGGATCGCTCCAAACGCACTGAGGGTCAAATGCAAAGAGTAAGAGTGAGATTCGATCCTTATGTGCTACACACTGCAGTTCTCTCCTAACCATCGATCTTACGCAGCTGATCGCAGCGCACGGCGTTCACTCACCGGTGCCGATCCTGACCAGAATCCCCATTTTCAACACTCCTCCTCACCGGCACTGCCGAACAGCAAAATCTCGTCATCCTGTCCGTCTTCTCACTTTTCCCGGCTTCGCATCAGTGCAGTCCTACCTCGGCTCGCAAGGCCATCAACCGCGGAGCGTCCACCGCTTTAGTCATTATGTCCGCCGGCATGTGCTCGCTCTCATGATACTCTGGCTTTAGCAGCCCCATCTTAGTGTAGCAGCCAACGAACTTGATTCGCACATCAATGTGCTTTGCTTTCGCGGACGCGCTTTCCCCATCAAGCTGCTTCAATGCAGCGTGGTTATCCACTCGCAACACCATCGGTGTCTCGTGCCCAACACCCAGTTCGCCAAGTAATTCACGCACGCCAAGCAACTTTGCAGCCATTACCGACGCTGTCGTATATTCCGCTTCCATGGTCGAGAGAGAGAGACTCCACCCTGCTTCTTGCAGATCCAGCTCACGGATATCCCGTCCACTGTCACCAAGCCCCCAGTGACTGACTTTCTATCTTCCTTGTCGGCGGCGAAATCCGCGTCGCTGTACGCAACCACATCCACATCCAGCGGCACCTCCGGTGCTCGATCCCCTCGCATCTGGATGCGCAACGTCTTGGTACCAGCCAAGTACCTCATAATTCGCTTCGCTAGTTTCCAGACTGCCAAGGTTGGGATGTGGGTACGTCGCGATGCCTTGTGCACCGCGAACGCGATGTCGGGTCGCGTGCATCGCGCGACCCACATCAGGCTTCCAACCAACGACTGAAACAGCTTCACTGTGACCACGCCGCCTCCTCCTGAGGCAGGCAACACCTCGCCTGGTAGCTCCTGGCATTCGTTTCATTCCGCCCCGATCGGAGTACGCACACCGTGCGCAGACGCCATGCCGTGTTCTCTCAGCATATCGTCAATAGCCACTTCTTGGTCTAGGTTGTACCCATCATGATCACTGTAAGTTACACGCATTCCCAGAAATTTGCTAGCAGGGCCGAGGTCCTTAACTGACAACGCGGATAGCTCCCCGAAGAAAGCGTCAACTGCATCCACCTGTGTGCCCGTAACCAACAGATCATCTACATAGACTCCAACCACCAGTAGGACTCCCTCTCGACGTCGAAAGTACACACACATATCGGTGAGGCTCTGTTCGAACCCAATCTCCACTAGCTTCTGGTGCAGCAGCCTATTCCACAGGCGACCGGCCTGCTTCAGGCCGTACAAAGCCTTCTTCAGCTCTAGCACTAGTTCGCCATCACTCGTAACACCAAGTCGCTTCCGCATCTCTTCGGGGATCACCATCCCCTGCGGGAGCCGAATCAAAATGGTCAACTCAGCCTCTTTGTCTGACTTCACGTATGCATTTGGCACATCTCCGTGCTTGGCAGGTACACGCCACTTTCTTTCCAGCACGAATATCAGCTTCACGCTACCCAGGTCAATGACCGTAGCGAACGCGACAGTGTAGTTCACGCCAAACTCTTGCTCATTCCCGCAGGCCGCGAGCCGCGCCTTCATACGCTCAATGATGCCCTCGGCATCTCTCTTCGTCGCGCACACCCATTTAGTGTGCAGCACGCGCGCCTCTCTGGGCTTTTGTACAATTTCCCACACTCCGTTCTCTTCAAGAGCCGCGCGTGCTGCACACTAAATGGGTGTGCGCGACGAAGAGAGATGCCGAGGGCATCATTGAGCGTATGAAGGCGCGGCTCGCGGCCTGCGGGAATGAGCAAGAGTTTGGCGTGAACTACACTGTCGCGTTCGCTGCGGTCATTGACCTGGGTAGCGTGAAGCTGATATTCGTGCCCAGCTCCTCTTGCATTGCTTTCACCCATTGGTCTCGGTGCTGGCTACGCATAGCCTCGCGGTAGTTCCTCGGGTCTACTTCCACTACATTGTTTACCACATCGGCGGCAAGTTCTTCTTGCTGCTCGGGTTCGCCCACCCGCTCGCCAACTTGCCGGGCGACTGAACCCGTCACGTGACGCTCCCTAGTCCAGGCTTTCTTTTTCTTTTTGCGCGGCTTCTTCGTGCGACCAGTAGCTCCCTCCGTCGAGGCCCCCGCACCAGTCGCGTGTGTCCAGCTCTCAGGCTCGGTCGACTTCTCCTCGGCTTCATCTGCCTCCTCCTGTAAGTACAGGCGCTGCACGTGCTCGTTCTGCTCCTTTTCAAGCGTTTCAATGTTTCTCACGTGCTGAGTTGTAATTACGACCTTGTCCTTCGGCAGGTAAACTCGGTAGTCTTTTCTCTCCTCGCCGATGCAAACAATCATCCCTTGCTGAGCACGCTGTGCGAAGTTCTGCTTTCTGGGGTCTCTGTACACCGTACATGGCGACCCGAACACCACGATCTCCCCCAGTGACGGCGTCTCCTTGGTCAACATCTTAATTGGAGAGACGCGTCCTGGATTAGAGTTGGTAGGCGCTCTCTTCAATATGTAGGCCGCGTATTGAACTGCATCTCCCCAGAAGTTGAGCGGTATGCCGCATGCGAAAATCATGCATCGAGCCATGTTCATTACGGTCTTGTGCATTCGTTCAGCCTTGCCATTGCTTGCCTGGTTGCGGGCCTCGCTGCGTTGACGCGCCACCCCCGTGCGCTTGCAAAACAGATCCACAGTTTGATACTCTCCTCCTGAGTCTGTCCGCAGGACATGAATGCGGCAATTGAAACGCTTCTCAAAGAAAGTCAAAAAATGCTCGAACTGTTTAGCAGCTGCATCCTTCGTACGAGCCAAGAAAACTCGACAGTAGTTGCTCTTATGATCCACGAAGTTGATCATATAGCGATTGTTCAGCCCGTCTCTCGGGGTCATGGGCCCCTTGAGGTCTGAGCAGATTACTCCACCCACTCGATCAATCGATGAGTTCCTCCCGGTGTCCCTTTGGGACTGACGGTTCTTGGTTTGCTTTCCCTGTGCGCAGGTCAGACAGTTGACGCGCCGATGGTCCGTCAGCACGATGCCCGTGCTCGGATCTTTGGTCAGCCTCTCCACGGCATCGTAATTCAGGTGACTGAGCCGCTTGTGAAATTCCACCAACGTGCCTCTCTGTGTGTCACTTGACGTCGTGGCCGACTCCGCGAGCTCTTGGTCCAAGGCAGCCATTAGCACTTCCGACGGGAGCTCCTGCTGCTTCTTAACCGAGCCGATCACAACGAGTACGTTCCGACGTAGCTCCACGTCGAACGCCACACGCCCGTCGTCTCTTGCTGCCACGACTCGGTAGCCGTCCTTGTAATTCAGCGCATACCCCTTCTTGTCAAGCTGGCCGTAAGAGATCAAGTTGTGAACCACGTCCTTCGAGTAGTAAACGTCTGTTAACTTCACAGTCTGCGCTGACCCACATGCCGTGACGTGCAGCGTGAGTGTTCCCTTCTTGGTAATGCTCAGAGGCTCGCCGTTTGGCTGTAGACACTCGCCCTCACAGTCTCCGACTTGGTCCAGCCACGACGCGTCGTTGACCAAGTGTCGACTCGACCCGCTATCAAGTATCCAAAATCCGTCGAGCGCTTCCGACTTTTGGTTAGCAGTCAGTGTCAGGTCCGCCTTGGGTCCTCCTTTCCGTTTCAGCTCGGGGCATGTGGCACGCAGGTGCCCCACTTTGCCACACGCATGACAGCTGAGCGTTTCTCGACCGCGGTCTCTGACCGCGCTAACCACCTCCCTACCAAGGTTTTTGTGTTTTGCAGGCTCGAACTCCCAGGACTGTGCAAAATGAGCCAGCTCCTCAGCCTGCTGCAAATTGTCGGTCCTGGTGCCGTCCACCTTCGCCATTAGCACCGTACACAGATCCGCAGATGCATACTGAACAATGTTGTTCAAAACAAGGTAGTCCGCGCCTCCACCACAGGCTTCCGAGATTGCCACCAAGTACATGTAGTGTTCAGGCCACATGCGCTTGCTGTCCTTGGGCGCGGTCATTGCCTGAGCTGGTGTGATGGCCGTCTTGAAGGCCTCAAGCATCCTTTCCATAACATACTGCAGAGCCGGCAACTGCGTCCACCACACTTCAGCTTGTTTGTTGTAGTAACGCTCAGCCGTTACTGACAAGTAGTGCCCTAGCAGGTCCACCTTCACGTCCTCTGGCCAGGCAAAGCCGCAAGCCGACTGCCCGAGAGCAACTTGCCTTTCCAATCTTCGAGAAAACCAGATCCCAGCCCCACGTACAGCTCCTTGCCGTCGAACGGGCGAATAGCCACTTCTTCTGGCGCGCATCTGGGTATCTGACAGGGTCATCCTGGTTCTGAGCCGGAAACTGCCCAGCTCCACCTTGGACATGAGCATCTTGCGGTCGCGGAGCAGCACCTGGTGCAGGTTGTCTAGCTTGAGCTACTTGGGCCGCTGCATATAGGCGCTGCAGTTCGGACATCGGCATCCCGTATCAGGCTGCTGCTGCCCAAAGTAATTGCGGCGCGGCGATGGGTATGCGCGGTGTGACGGTGTGACGGTGAGCGGCGTGCGGCGTGCGTAGCGAGCCGTTCAGGGAGTCGATGTGCATACGTGTTCCTCGTCCAAGTCCCGACGCAAACAGGCTCGAATTCATGGGCGGGGTCATCGGCTGGCCGGGGTTGCGCGCACGCTCCGCTTTTTCGCCCTCTAGCTTCTTCTCCAGCTTCGACTGCGACTCTTCAAGGCGCTCGAGCCACCCAGCAACACCACGGAGAAGCTCGAGCAGCTCTACCGCATTGTCGCCCACGTCGGTCCCAGCTCCCATGTGCTCGCCGGGGTTGTTGCCATCACTCCTCTCGCGAGCGACGGCGGCGCTCTGCTCTTCAGCATCATCTACCATTCCAGTCCTTTCGCGACTGGTGACGGGCGCATGTGTCGTCGCTGGTGCGTCGTTACGAGCAGCCTCGTCGTTGGCGGTGGTCATTTGGGCTCAAGACCTGTTGGAATCCGGTCCTCGGACCGGTGGATCGCTCCAAACGCACTGAGGGTCAAATGCAAAGAGTAAGAGTGAGATTCGATCCTTATGTGCTACACACTGCAGTTCTCTCCTAACCATCGATCTTACGCAGCTGATCGCAGCGCACGGCGTTTACTCACAGGTGCCGATCCTGACCAGAATCCCCATCTTTCAACATCCCCCACCCCACCCACAGCGCGACCGAAGTCGAAGTTGCACCTTGACCCCTTTCTCTCGGTTGCTTCGAGCACCCCAAGGGCGGCCTGAGCTTAGTCACACTTCGCGGAGGAGGTCCTCCAGAAGGAGGAGGAGCTGGACTTCAAGTTCGACTACGTCGTCGTGTGCGCCGTGACGGGCAGCACCATGGCCGGTATGGTGGTGGGCTTCGCTGCCGACGGCCGCGCGAACAAGGCCATCGGCATCGACGCCTCGGCTCTCGGACGGTGAATGCACGGGTCCAGTCGAGGCAACCGGTGCAATACCGGTTGTAATGTCTCTATCTAAATGATAGTAGCAGAACGTATAAGCGGAGGTGTTAAGCGGCCAAAAATGCAGCGATATGATTGGCCGCACTTATATGAGGTTGGCGACTACAGTACAAGCGGAGGAAGTCGGTAGGGGGTTTTGAAGTTGTTAGGCTAGCACTAAGTGATATCAAAGTGTCGCAGATGACGGTCTATGTCGGTGTGAATCACCAGGTGCTTACATCGCAGCCCCCGCCATCATCCCCTGAGTGTAGCACTTGCGGGTAAATGCGTGCCACGGTGGCATCCCCAAAATATCATATAGTTCTACTGATCACTAGGGAGGAAAATCAATACCGGTCGGTCCTGCGGAAGGCAACCAAATAAATATTGCAGTAAGAGAAGACAGTGCAGTGAATTATCACAGTTACAGGTAAGATACCTACAAACACTGCTCCACCGTAGCGACGTTCCAGAAAGTGTCGTTCATCTTCAAGAACAATATCATCTCGAGCATCATCGGGGAGAGTCGGAGTCGTTCGTGGCGAAGCACCGCACGCGCGACACTGAGAAGCCTCTCCACCATATTCGACGTCGGGGGAATGACCTCTAGTAGGGCATAGGAGACCGGGACGGCTTGGGCTCGACGCCGCTTCAGAATGCGATCAGCGAACCCCTCTGTCGCCTCCGGCTGCGGCTCAACTGCTCGGACGGTGTTTGAAGGGCTCGAGAACAGCCACCTCTTCCAACGAAAGCTGCGACGCTTCACCGGAAAGAACTTTCACCACAGCGTGCTCGAACACCACGGAGTGCACTATATCGGCATCCGACGCTAGCAGTTAGGGGTACATAACAAGCACAAATATGTTAAATACAAAATTTCCATAACCAAATGACAGCAAACCCAATGCACTTACCAAGATAATTCGCGAACGAAGGGAGAATCTCGATGAGGCCGTCACAGAGGTCCCACGCATCCAGCTTGGAGACAGACTCCACGTCGCGCAGGCTGTCCAGAAGCGCCGCGAGGTTGTGGTGAGTCGTCCAAGAGGGGAGGTAGTCTGCCAGGTCTTCGTCGTCCGCCGACAAATGCTCTCGTAGACGGAAGTAACGCTTGAGCATTGCGAACGTCCAGGGCCAGCGGGTGTCCTGCCGCAAGACGGGCACCAGTGCCGTTTTGGTCCTAAAAAAAGAAAGTTTGCCATGTACCAAAATAGCAACTTATAGATACCCAATTTATCTTAATTTGGCGGCCTGTTTCAGCGTGCGCAGTTTCCGCATGAGCTGTTGCACCTCTTTCCGAATGCCGTCGTGCGGCCCGAGGTAGTCGCGAACTGCCAAGTTGAGTCGGTAACTTGCACAGCCAACAAGCGGCACGCCAAGCAGGTAAGCTAGCTGCTTGTTGACGGCGCCGTTGTCACCGACCAGAACCTTGCAACCCGAAATTGACTTACCGAAAAAGGGTAAAAACCGCGCAATAGCATTCAGATGCCCTTCCGCATTCAGCTGTTCGTCGGGCTCGTTGGTCACCGGAGCCAGCGACACCAGCGGGTACTGCGGCTCTGCCTCCGTCTCGTAGCAGGCAAAGAAGGCGAGGAAGTGCTCCGTGCTATGGGACCAACCATCGATGATGAGCCCAAAACTATCGGACATCTCGGCGACGATAGTACTCTCCACCGCCTTCACCACCACCTCCATTATCGCGGTCAGTGTTCCGACCGAAATAGGGTTCAGTTTCGTGTATCTATTCAACAAAATAGATCATTAGTTACAAAATTTTGCCCCAAAATAGGAATGCAAACACTTACTAGCGCGTCTCCTTGTACTCGCAAAAGAAGAGCGGTAACTGGCCCATGACAACCCACCGCAGCCAAGCGTACCGGTTCGACGCCTTCTGGGTTACTCATGGTAACAGCGTGCCGGTAGCCGCGACACTAGCGTCGCGCATGTCGCTTTCGTAGTTAGGATGGCCAGATCGGACGTGGGGCACCAGATTGGTGTACCCACTCCGAGGCGTATGCTTCCGGCACTTTCCGCACGACTTGCACGCGTAGTAACCCGTAGGCATGCCTTTGTCGTCCAGGCAGGGCTTGAAGTAGAACGCAGCTATCTGCCTTGGTGCAGCGGGGCTGCCGTAGCTTAGTGTCAGAGGAAGACTAACAGACT
>JAHQIV010001663.1:0-10593 GCA_030463285.1 Phytophthora europaea
TATCGTGGTTAGGACAGCTTGTCCATGCGCTTGATCTTCAAACACCACGTCACAACTACGGACGTCGCGTTCACGTCTGAGCAAGGCAAGTCGGCTGACAAGCGTTCGCTGAGGATTCGTGAAACGAACGAGGATGACGACGATACCTCTACGGACAACGAAAACGAGGAAGAGAGATGGAGTTTCAGAATGTGGAAGTGGCTCAAGAATGGTGTGACCCCCGATAGAGCCCACACCAAGCTGGGATTAGACGGTTTGGGCGAAAACGCATGGAAACACGTTAACTATCCAAAGTACATCAAGTACTCGAAAAAATGGTGGGCGAAGCAATAAATGCTGTATCTTCATAGGTGAAGGTTTAGTACTAGCTAAAGCAGGATACGTAGGAGCAATAACGTGAACAGCTACTTAATCCAACCCCAGTTCGTTTTTACTACAAAAGGGTTGATATCGTATTCTTGCGGTCATCCACACGGTATTTTCACATACAGTATGCTTAGGCTGTCTATCAGATTGGTGTACCTGTGCCTTCAAATGAGTTGTGTACCTTGGTTCGAAGCAAGAAAGCACGCATATCGAGAATTTAACGCTCTGGGCAGGGGGGGGAGGAGAGATGTGTTTCATTTACCGTATCGCAGTGTCATATCCAGCAGCCAATTTCACGGATATTTGTCATATACAGAAACCGCCCCCACTTCTGTTATCCGGATTTCAATCTACTTTCTCGGGGCATTAAAATACACAGGTTTTGTGACCAGTAACAACCTCTGTCCCAGCCCCGCTCCCCCCCTTCCGTCAATTCCTTTAAGTTTCAGCCTTGCGACCATACTCCCCCCGGAACCCAAAGACTTTGATTTCTCATACGGTGCTGACAAGGTCATTTAAAGTAAACGACTGCCAATCCCGAGTCGGCATAGTTTATGGTTAAGACTACGATGGTATCTAATCATCTTCGATCCCCTAACTTTCGTTCTTGATTAATGAAAACATCCTTGGTAAATGCTTTCGCCTAAGCTTCCGAACTCAGTGGTGCGCAGTCATTTGGAAAAACGCCGAAGAAGAGAGAAGTGAGATTGCCACCGAAGACCCCGAGACTCGCAGCGAGCACCAGCGGTTCGTCCGACGTTTGGAGGGGAGGCCTCCAGCTGAGAGAAAGCGAATAATGCAGGAACATGCTGCGCATTTGGCTGGTGACAGGGAGGATGACGTGGCTTTTGACGAAGACGCAGCTCCGCCGTCAGATCGCACGCCCCGACCGCCATTACGACCCCCAACGGGCAAGGACGCGTCGTACTTGAGGGCGACGCAGCGCACCATCGCGGAGTAGCGGCGAGCGGTGGTAGCTAAGACCTTGGGTGGCTCCGGCAAGAAGGCCCCAGTAAGACAGACGAAGACGTCGCTGACCACGTCGCTGCAGGAGGAGTTCATATCCGAAGAAGACTACGACGACGAAGAAGAAGACGGTGACTACAAAGACGAAGGGGAACCCGTAGAGGAGGAGGAGGAGTTTGAACTTGAGGAAGAAAGGACGCCCAAGGCATCGAGAGTCAAGGGCAAGACGAAGGTGAAGGGCAAGGCGAAGCAGAAGGCCCCCACTAAGAAGACTCGCAAGCCAACTGCCGCACAGCTTGCCAAAGAGGCGAGTGAAGTGCGACGCGCTGCTGCTGAACAGCGTTGCATTGCGTCTGCAGCAGCCGAGGTTGATGGCGCTTTGGAGCATGCGCGTGCATGGAAGAAAATTGACGAGTCCAAGAAGAAGAAGAAGAAGAAGTGCCCACAAGTGGAAAGCACGACGTCGGAAGCTTCTCTCGGAACAGTGGACATTGCTGAGGTTCCGCCATCAACGGTTGCATCCGCAACAAGGTACGACTTTGCTTCAGGTGGCATTATACAACATGTGCTAACCGATGATGTTGTATGTCATGCAGCATTGGACAGCGTGAAGAACATCCAAAAAGTCCACCACGTGATGATACAACTTATGATGATGACGACAGGTACAAGTTGTGGCGGCATGTTTACTCAAAATGGATACAACATGTGCGTCGTACAACATGCTGATCTAACCGATTGGTATTGTTGCAACTATAGGAGTGCCGCTCCACAGCCAAGCTCACCGGAGAACTCTAGCACCCGCCACGTCGAAGTCGACGAAGCAATCCCGACACAGTCGCAGGAATACGAGGTGCTAAATTTAGATTGTGAAGACACCGAGACGGAGATTGGCTTCTAGGATGACGACGAAGAGCTACAACGGACCAAAGCTAGGAACTGGGATGAAACTGCAGATGATGAAGGCAGTTCAAGCGATGAAGACAGCAGTGAGGAAGCGAACTCAGCGGTTCATGATGATGGCACCAATCAAACTGAGATCGAGCCAGCTGTTGCAGAATCGGATACGGGTGGTCTGTCCCGGGAGTGGAGGGAGCTGCGCAAGGATGAGGTGGTGGCCTTCGCACAGGATGGTGAAAGCATGACGGCTATGCGAGCAAGCGGCTAGGAACTTGGTACGTGCAGAATGAATGCTGTCTTGTACAACATGTTCTCATTGTATCATCTCGTATGTGGTGACATGTAGACCCCGACAAGTTTCCGCCGGATGAAAGGTACCCGAACCTGTACTCTGGCGACTATGGACCGACAGCTGAAGTTTTGCAGTTGGCAGAGTCCCCGCTGGATTTGTTCCTGTTTTTCATGCCGAAGAAGTTCTGGCGGCAGGTGGCTAAAGAGTCGAACCGGTACTTCCTGCAGAACCTGACCGCTCGTGTCGATAGGATGTATGAGAAGCAAAGGGCACCGGGCAAAAATTCAAGGGAGGAGATCGTGGTGCGCGAGGCCAAGAAAGACGACATCGAGCCCCACGAGATCATGCATGTCCTGGGCTTGCTGATGGCGCGGATGCTGAACCCGCAGCGCCGACGGTTCCGGGACCATTGGTCTACCGAACGGGTTGGAGCTGTGCCCCGTGGCACGTTCAACGAGTACATGCCTCGCCATCGGTTCGAGTACATCATGGCTAATTTCCACTTCACCAATAACGCCGACGTCCGTGCTGCATCGGATAGAGCTTGGAAGGTGCGTTCTGTCATCGAAACGCTGCAGGAGAGGTTCCCGAGGGGATACATTACTCCGCCCGTCATATCGTTCGATGAGGGGATCATTCCGTCACGCAACCGAAAGAATCCAACGCGGCAGTACCTCAAGGCAAAGCCTCACAAGTGGGGAACCAAAATGTTCCTGACGTGCTGTGCGGATACGGCGTACTGCATGAGGTATGTACACGATGCGGGTCCAAGCGGATCCGCATTTTTTTTTGCCCAAGCGAACATGTTGTATCTGACTGTGTGCTTCCTTTTTGATGGTGTCTTCTACAACATGTAGACTCGAGGTGTACTGCGGAGAACCAAACACCGGCCTGATGCAGTGATCCGGAACCTGGAAGCCGTTTTACCCGCTCCCCAGGATGACGTCTACCATCTTGACGTCACTGACAGATTTTACACGTCAGTTCAACTGGCATTTCAACTGCTGCAGCGCAACGTGTACTCTATTGGTACTATTATGGGCGATCGGGTTGGCTATCCGCAGGAAATTGTTGAGAAAAACTGAGATCGACCCCAGCGCATCGACCATGGTGCATTGCGAATGGCCGTGGCACGAAATTGTGCTTTGATGACGGGGCTAATCTGGTGGGATCGAAAACCCGTCCAGTTTCTGGCGACAGGATCAAGTCGATCTATGGAAACCTGCCGTACGCACGCGCTACAAGTTGGTGTCCTACGATCTATTCTAACCATGCAAATCGTGTGTTGACAGGAAGACGCCTGCGTGGAACTGGAGGAAGACGCCACGTCGTTCCTTGCCCGTCCACGGTGCGTGATTACCATCGTTGGATGGGTGGGGTCGATATCCACGATCAGCTCCGTCTGCAGCGATATTCTCTGCAGCTGCAGACATGGTGCAAGAAGTATTACAAGGCCATCTTCATGGGGCTTGTCGACGTGGCTATTGTAAATGCCTGCATCGTGTTCCGAGAGGCTCAGAAGAAAATGGATCTCAAGCAAGCATCGCATGCCGAATTTCTGCTGGAACTTCATGCCCAACTCCTGCAGCTGAAAAAGGAAGACTTCGCAGAACGGGTAAGTCTACACGTTGGATGTGCTACATGTTGTATATCAACAAAAGCCTGACATTGTTCGTGTAGACAGATCTAGAAGCCGACGAGGATGTGAATGCAGCACTTCTGGCTCCGTTGCCAAGGGAACACGAGCCAGTTGAATGCCCAGACTAGCAGATTGTCAATGGTGTTCGTAAGCGCCGTCAGCGGCAGTGCAAGGTGTGTGCCATTCTGAAGCGCAAGGTTGGAGAACGCCGCGCTACCAAGTATTACTGCTCTGCGTGCAGCCAGTCAGACACAACTCGGTACGTACCGTCAGCGATGAAGGGCGGAGGTGGGGAGTCGGTCTAATGGGCTTGCTACAGCTTGTATCTGTGCAACAAGGCGTGGAAGCACTACACCGGCAACTCCATGACGTGCTTCCAGATCTCGCACAACAAGTGGGAGAATGGAGCAAAGCGTCCTAACCCGCGCTGCGGGCGCGATATCCAGAATCGGGCAGCTGGAACTGGCGGTGGCAAGAAGCGCAAGCGTCATGAAACCGAATGAGGCGAAGATCAACAAGATGAAGCAGAGGACGACGCACCTTCGCTGAGCAGCAGTGCAGACGCTGGCGAGCACGAGAGTGGCAATAATGATGATGAGTTCACAAACAGCCTTACTTCTCTTTGTTACCGTCACTCAAAACTGCCACTGAATGCATTGGTTTTGTCTTGTGATTGGTGATGTGTCCTCTCCAACAGCGTTTCTGTTTACTTCGGCCAGTCTCTTGATAAAAAGGACACCGCTCTCCCCTGTCAAATGCGATATCATGAACTCTCTTACAACATGAACAGCCGAGCCACGCTATACCTGGTACATACAACATGCCAGAGGATTTTGCAGAGAGGTCGCATGTCGCGTTTTTCAGAAAAGGACAGCGTACCTTAGCGGGGCTATAGTGAAATCAAGTGTCCGGTGTCTCTAACACGTTGTATCCTACAACATGTGAAATATTCACTTATGTACGAAAAAACGCTTGGGCGTTGGGGGCGCCCCAGGCGCGTTCATTCAGGATTAATATAATCTCCCAGGAGTTGAAAGTGAAGGCGCATATCCGTATTCGTCACCTTTCCCTTGTTCGCTCAGATCATCGCCACTAAAAATACAGCTCAATGGAAGCAGCAAAACGAAGTATATGTTGTACTTCTGTATAACGGACCCAGAACTGCCAAACACCGAGACAGACTCTCAAAGGACCTCCATTACGTATGCCCCGCAGACCCTCTGCATAACCGCAGTCAAACCAACCGCGCAAACTGATGCTGTTCTCCAGAGCGCGTACCCGGCATGCGGCGGTTTGACATGCGCAATTGTTGACGCGTCGTAGCGGAGCTCCAGTTGATGTCATCCCGTCGGGGATACAGTAGCCTGCCTGGATCGCTGTGGACCGCAGCCCATCATTTAACGCCGAAGGTTTAACACGCGCTGGGATGCTAAATGGCATCGGTTCATGCCGCGGTGCATGCGAGCGCGCACTCGCATCCGAGCGTCCGTCGGACCGACTGCCCGCGTTGGGCTTTGAGCCAGCCCACATCAGCCAGCCCGTTCCTCTGCGATCTACGTGCGCACGCTTGTCTTTATGTCCGTCTGCAGTCTTGGAAACTGCGCCGAAATTAGCGCTGGTTGAGGAACCACCAGCTGGGCGATCATCATTAGTGCGGGGGCGGTCTGCGACGATCTGTACCAGCAAGAGCAAACCCAGCGCCGCGTCAGACCTGAACCAGCCAAAAAGGCCTCATTGTGAGTGCTTGTTGTCGTTGTTGTCCGTGAGTGCTTCAGTTCTCGCAAGAGGAGCAGTAACACAATATACCACACCTTATTATTATTATTGTCCGCGAGTGCTGACGCGTATCAGGATATACATAATATGGCGGCGTTCGTCTACAAGACTATCGCTTTTTTCTAAAAAAAAACCACAAAAAATATACTGGAGGGTATCCCGCAGCACCTAATCAATTAAATCTCAAACACCCAAACCATTTGAATGTCGTCATTCAACCCGCAGAGCTTTCGAGGACAAGGCACTCAAGTGTTCAAAGTTCTAGTGACGATGTCACAACACTCTTGACCAACAATCCCGTTTTCCAATAAACCTTTTTGTCGACGGTCGTGTACCTTTCAGCACCTGGAGCACGTCCGCCGCGCCTTGGCTTTTGACTGCCTCGGGCCATCTTGGGTCGCATAGGCTTGCTCGCTTGATGTCTAAGCAGGAAAAAGAGAAATGAGGATTGAGCTCCTGAATGGCGCTGCGTGCAACCTCTCATGACGGATGCACCTAGGAGCAGCGCAGGCACACGGGAAAATCAAAGAGCAACGAGATCATGGGTACATTGCCGGCAACGGAAGTGAAAGCTTGCTTGCATCGCAAGGCAAACCAGGCGTAATTTACCGGCGGAAAGAAACATCTATCATTTACAGCCGCGATTTAGCCAAATGGCTAAGTCGGGGGGGCCTTCAGATTATAAATCTGGAGGGCGGTCTGCAAGGGAAAGCGTGCGTTTTATGTCCATCTGAATGTTCAAATAATTCATCAGGTGCTGCGAGATACCCTCCACTTATTTCTATTCTTTATATTGCTGCACAGATTTGAGTCGTCGCAGATCTAGAACGATATGTTCGAGCACAAAATATGATACAACTGCACAAAACCTGCTCAAAATCCACTTCAACATGACACTAAGAAGTTCATCAATCACAACCTGGTTTCCTGCTATCTAAAGTTTGTTGTTCGCAACAACAGGGATCGCGATGTTGACTGTGCCGGCGATGCGGGTATTATGTGCTCGTTGCGCTGCTTCACAGCGATGAACTTGCTTGGCCGTCTGCTGGTGGTGCTTGCCGCCAGCCTGTTTCGCTCCACGCTCTCGCCTACGACTCGCAGGCCATAGTCGTAGTGTCCATGGCTCCACCGCCTGCTCTGTAGCTCCGCCGAAAATGCGTGCAGAAAAGTTTGGCCAGAGCGCAAAGGCAGTGAGTGATACACGCGCTCGATAGCGGAAAGCTTGGTAGCGGCCTCCTATATAACTCCGCAGCAGCACCTGTCTATGAGAGCTGTGCCGCGACAGCGCGCACAGTTTCATGCTGTCTATGCTGCTTAGCACGATTTTGAGGCTCGGTAAAGCGAGCACCAACGGTGCTTTTATACGCTCGACTTGACAACGTTGGGCACTCGTGTTGTGGGATGCCATAGCGTTATCTCGGCACCTTCGTCTCGTCGAGGCTTGCTGCTAAGCCACGCAACAACTTAAAAAGCCAATACACAATGAAATCCTAACTTCTGCAACATGTTGTCTGTGAGGGCCCCAGACTCCGGCGACACGTGCCCTACCTCCATCGCTGAAGTTTCCAGATCAAGTCACATGATGACATACAAACTGGCCGCCGTCCACTCGAACGTTGTGGACAGCAATAGTGAACCTCGACGAAGTGCTGCAAGCAAAGCACTCTTGGCGGCGACACCACCAAAGCGTATAGGAGTTCAGACCGGCGAGGACGAAGCGCCACTAAATACGTACCCTCCAGCACACAAACTTCGCGCGAAGCTCGTGTCTGCACCGCCGGCACCGTGGACAAGCACCAAGCAGCAACGCAACTTCTCTACGCTCGCCCATCTCTTTGCTGTCAAACAAGATTCTGGACGAGATGTGAGGCCCTGATGACAACGCGGCTTGCGCTGACGGTGTCGTCACTGCCGGCGTTCATCTCTCCCCGCTACATGTGAGCGCGCCAGAGTACAATACTTTGCTGAGGCTAGCGTGCACTCATCTTCGCGGTAGTGCGCTACTGTAGAGAGAGCTTTAGGAACCGCGATGCGGTTGTCCCGCCGCCCCTGCCGTGCAACCTCAACTTCATGGCCAGCGTCTTGGGCCAGTCGTCTATGCGGGAGCACCGGATCTCCGCTGCTATTGTTGACAGCAGTCCGACTGCAGGCTAACTCGCCTCGGTCGTCGCCCAACGTCACTATCCAAAGTTCTCGCCGCTGAATCCGGACTCGGCGCAGGACACGCGCACTCAGCATACGCGCGTTTAAATGCAAAATGCAGCTTCTGGGCACTCCGCGCAAAACGTTTCTCGACCCGAGCTCGCTGGGTCTTTGTTGTCGGACCAACGTCGCCGCCGTCGCCGGTGGTTGCTCACAACAGAATTTGCTCCCGACCCGACAGAACTCTCGCATTGATCCTCGCGCCAGTGTAATGAACGGCAAGGCTGACATCGCCTTCCTCCTCAACCCGAAGGCCCAAGCTCAGATGCTAAACTACCAGACACCCGTCGAGGACACCATCGGGACGCCACCCACGACCCCGCCTCCGATGTCGCTCTTCCGCAGTCTCTCGCCGGTGGACCACTTCCCGGAGCGGACCACGCTCTCGTTCTCGCCCACCCGGAAGATGCCGGCCTCGTATGAGCCCATGTACGAAAAACGATTCAGCAACATCCGCTGCTACGGCGACGACAGCACCCGCCTGCCAATGCTGTCGCTGGTTGCGATGTACGCTGCCAACAGCTCGAGCTCTAGCAGCAGCAGCGTATCGAACGCGTCGTCTGTGGCTGCCAGCGAGCACGGCGAAGAGGACCACCGCACGACATCCCCGCGCCCAACGACAAACCAGGCCCACGCCGGCAAGACGCGAGTACGCAAGACGCACACCCCGCCGTGTCAGGTCCAAGGGTGCAAGAATCTCGCTGTCTCTCGAGGCTGCTGCGTCCGTCACGGCGGTGGTTCACGCTGCACGGTGGCTGGTTGCTGCAAGCGCGCCAAGCTCTACCAGCGCTGCTTCCAGCACGGCGGCTACAAAACGTGCACCGAGCCTGGCTGCGATAAGAAGGCCAAGCGCTACGGTCACTGCTGGTCGCACGGCGGCGGCCGGATCTGTGAGATTCCGGACTGTACCAAGGTGTCCACCCAGGGCGGACTATGCTGGGCCCACGGCGGCGGCAACCGCTGCAAGCTGGAGGGCTGCAGCCGCCGCTCGTATCAGAAGTACGGGTACTACTGCGTCCACCACGCGGGGCTGAGCGCGGGCACCGAGAACTCCCACCTCAACGCGAGTGTGTAGTCATCCTAGATATTCGTCGACTGAGTGTTATTTATCGTAACGTTAATACATAAAGTGGAATCGAAAGAGTCGATGGGTCTGTGCGCCAAGCGTCAAGACGGCTTTGTTCTGGGCGAGGCCAAAGGTTTCAAAGCTTAATCTAGCTAAGGGTGGTCGGTCTTCTTGAGTATACCAGGGCTATGCAGAACTAAGCTCTCTTTGCATTGTCCGTTGTGTGCAGACAACTCGTCGAGTCTTGAAACAAGCGGCTCTGTGTGAGGCCACACGTGGTCGGAGCAGGGACCACACGTCCGCAGGGCTAATCGCTGTAGCAGTGGGCGTCGAGCCTGTGGCATCTTGTGTCCACCTTTAGTTTTGCTGGGCTGGAACGTCTCGTACGGCATAAGTACGTGCACGCGTCGCCGGAGATACGTTACCAGATTGTTGTTGGTCAGCACTGACCGGCGGTGTCGCCGTCGCAGCGTCTGCCGGGATTAAACCGATTGAGTTGGGACTATCCACCGCAGGGTCATCAAAGTACGCCCCATCTTCACCTTCATCTCGCTTCAGAACGCCTTGATATGTCGAAGCAGAGGCGCTAAGATAACGCTTGCAACTTTGCAAGCAGCTTGTCAACTTTGCAAGCAGCTCGTCCGTCGCGTAAAACCAGCGCCACCGCCGACTGCTTCGTCGCGTTTTCTGAAGTTTTCTGGCGGTGCTGCGTGTCTACAGTACAGCAGTCACAAGTCGCGTTTTTATTAACGCCTTATTAAGGCCAGAAACGGCGCTGCTCATGGAGATCCCCGTCGCGCTAGTGTCGGCCCAAGCGAGCCAACGCAGCAGTTGGTGAGCTTCAAACAGCTTGGCTGCGACAGGAGCGCTGCGCTGCGAGACGCAAGTACTGTAAGTGACTTAATCCACGGCACCGCCTCCTTCGTGAATGCATTCTGGAGATCAAGAATCAGTTGGCCGCACCAACGATAAACACGCGCCCCAAATTGATTTGGCCGGTCGTGCGCATCTCTCGTCTTTGCGTCGGTTTGGTGTATCGCGAATATCTCGGGTGGCCTTAAACTCGGCTCACTATTCAATTCCCCACATTCACCCCACCACTTCAAAGCCATGTGCAAGGCGGACATCTCGTTCCTCCTGAACCCGTTGGTCCAGGCCCCGGTGACGCCTGAACGAGCTCCAACGTCGCCGTCGGCCTCTCTCCTCCACAGCCTGTCGCCCATTACGAGCAGCCCCGAGCGCTCTGCGGCGTCCTTCACGCGTCGTCGTCTTCTGGCGGCCCCGTACGTTGCCCCACTCGAGAAGCGCCGCAGCCTCAACAAACGCGCACACCCGACCATGTCCATGGCGGCGCTGTGCTCCGAGTGCTTCAGCTCCAGCGACGAG
>JAHQIV010001664.1:0-10581 GCA_030463285.1 Phytophthora europaea
GCGAGCGCCAGCAGCGCCTCGTCCTCCTCCTTCTGCTCCACGGAGCTGGCCGTGGAGCGGCCGCTGGAGCTGAAGAACGATTGCGTGCGCGGCGACGGAGACGGCGTCGTCTGCGCCGTGAAGCGGCCGCTGGAGCTCAGGAAGTTGCTCTCGTCCGAGCACGTGAACATGCTGCGTGACGAGATGCGCGAGCTACTACCGAAGTCACGCGCCATGGGGTTCGGGGGGAGGGGTCCCTGCGTGACGAGTGGGCAGCGAATTTGAGAATGGCTGTTCTGGCTGGCAAAGCCCAGGAGTGGCGCGATACATGTCATGTACACCCCAGCTGTGTTACACACTTGAGGCCAGGCTCTGCTGCAGTGCAGCGATGTGATATCCGAGGGGGAAACGACCAAAGAAAGAGGTATGAATTCGGTCAATAGGGGCCAAACGTGTGTGAACCGGCTAGCCCTAGTCTTTACCGAGATGATCGGTTATTCCGCACACACCTACATACACGTACAGTCAAATGTTTGACTGTATGGAATAATCAGTACGAGTGCATGCACGTAGGCGGAAATCAGTACGAGTAGTGAGCGCATCCATCAAAACAAATTCGGTGTCGCAGTATTCCTGGCTTACGAAGGATTACAATGAATCTACATTACGATGACGTTTCAGTGTGATCTCCTTTGGCACTTCTAGAACACTAACGTTCACTCCGTCTTCAAGTTCTGTTTGGTCTCCACGAACAGAAGCGAAGTCACTGTGCTCATTGCCGCCGTCCCGCCCGTCACGAACGCGGTGTTCGTCGCGTTCATGACGAGCGTCATGACGGTGTCGAGCGTGATGTCCTTGGCCAATACCACGATCGGTGCCATCTCTGGAGACTTCATCTTGCCCACCCCGAGCACCTTGATCGCCACGACCCTGGTGAGCGGTATGACCGTGAGGAGCGTGGTGCTCTTGGACATTATCTTCCTCTTCACGACCAGTACGATCTGTATCGTTTCTAGACGAACCCCACGATGGTTCTTCAGTGATCACTTGAATAGGGTACTCCAGGTTGGTCGCATAAACCGAAAGCATGGTGGTGAGTCGGTGACCGCGAGGGTCGCCAGCCATAATACAAACGCGTACGAGTAGTATTACACCGTATCGCCGGGGTGAAGCTCTTCGTACTGAAGCAGCTTGGCAGAGAGGCCATCCATAATTGCTGACCGAGGTAGGTACCGCACGAAAGGGCCGGTGCTATTCCGCCGCTAGTTAGTCGGGTGGAGCGAACGCAACATTTGCGCGCTCCTAGAGTATTTAATACTTTAGGAGCTTCTCGGGTTAATAGAACGCTTGAAAGTGAGAGTGAACCTTTTGATGCATGACCTCGGCTGAATATTGGCATCACAGACAAGAATCGAGACAACTTCCGGGATTCATACACACTCAGACACTCTTTGTATTACCAATCTTTAGTCTTTATATTTCCAGCTGGATACCGAACACACATACCGTCACAGCTTTACACCTATAGACCAATACCGACCGAATTCATACCTCTTTGGTCATTTTCCCGATATCCGAGAGCAAAGACGGGAGGGAGGCTGAAAGAGTTCAGCGGCATCTTGCCAACCGCGGAAGCCTGCACTTGAGGGCCGATTGAAGGAGATCTGTTCAGCGAACGCGTTGGCAAGACGGCGGCCTCGACACTGTGGCAAGCTGATTTTCGAAATGGTTTCGTCGACTCGCGCGAGGTGTTCCAAGCGCCAAGGTATCCTCACTCAGATGACGTTGGTTGATTCATGGACAAGTGCGTAGGTTGATACATCACGGTACATGTACCACTCGCGTAGCTCAAGTCAAGTGCATCCTTCGTGGAAGGCTGTAGAGTGGAGCCGTATCCGGGTAGAGATGGACATTGTTCTGAGGCGGACTTGACAAAGATCGATGTGTGCTCGGCCAGCTCCTACATCACCAGCCCGGGAGAATCCTGGCGGGTTGCGGCGAGGTGGACACTCGTTGCGACTGGTGACTGCTGTGAACGAATAGCATCTGCTCGGTGCAGCGAGGTCCGCCCACGCCCGAAAAATGGACATTGCGCTGCTCGAGCCACAGCCTGTGGCTCGAGTAGCACAGGCGTCAAGCACATGTCGAGCAAGGACGGGAGAACAGGACAAATGAAAGCTTACATGGCGATAGATCAACCAAATCAACTTAGCCGCGAAAGCGTCTGCAGCGCGAGAAGGCGGCGCCAACTTGGCGATGCCACCGATCGATTGAGGGAACTCCGTGCCGAATACCAGTTGATCTGTATACACTGTACCGATATACAGTACATATATAAGCTTACATGAAGCCTTGCACTCATCCGCGCGATTATTTTTGGGTCCCGGGCGGGATTTGCACCAGTTGCGCCATCTTCTGCAGCGTCTTTGACTGACAGCACGTTGACTCAACGGTTCAACGGAATCGGCGGCTCACAAACCTACCCATGTAATTTGCCCAAAAGGCTTTTGGGCAAATTTTGGCAAAGGCACGTGATGCTGTCCCCGACTGGGTGTTGCAGTAGCCTCTCTACTGTACCCGACTCGCACATTTTATATAGCGGTCTATACGCGACCGGAAAAATGGATATTTTAGTACCCCCCCCAAAAACCCTGGTCTGTGACGCATGAACCCTACCGAGCTTCGCGCGGGGCTCGGCTCGCTGCGCTCGCTTTGTGCACCGTTTATGCCCTCCGGACAGAAGTATACAAGGTGTATGCTTCAGTCGGGGACAGCAGTCACTCTCTTTGGCAAAAGCCCGTCCCAAAACATATGGCTTAATTCGTACTTAGAGCGAGTCAATTCGTACTCAATTTTGGTGTACAGAAACCTCCCCACTTCAGTTATCCGAATTTCAATCTACTTTCTTGTGGCATTAAAATACACAGGTTTTGTCCCCAGTAACACCCCTGATTCAGGGGCCCTGAAGTCACAAAGCGAGGAACATGGCGACTCTCGCCGAGGTCGTCCCAGAGGCAGACTACGAGCAGCAGCGGCTGGATCGAGATCATACCGAGGACGACCAGAGCCGCGGGCACCATGTTGAGCTCCGACCCGTGCAAGCATGGCAGCACCGACGCCACCGACGTGAAGATGGACACGAAGCGGCGGATGATCAGGTACGACGTCTGGATGGTGCCGCCTCGCGCAGAGATTCGCCCGCATTCTGTGCGCACTTCTAGCGGTGGCACCACCGGCTTGCATTAATTGTTGCATCACTTTAACCGATGCCTATTAAATTCAGCGTCATTCTTTTTAGCAATTAATCGCACGGTTTACTTCCTAAAGCACGCCATAGTGGGTAGATATGCACTTTGAGCTTGCTTTAGCGGACGTTCTTCGACAACGTAGCCACCACGTCTTCGCAGTCAATCGCTTTTGGGCGATGCTGCGGGGATCATCTTCATCTCAAGGAAGAGGGCAAGCTACCCAATCGACGGCTACATTATCTGATGATTCATCAACACCCGGCGTCAGCGCGTCGCTCGGCGATGACTCGGCGGCGAGTAGTGGCGTGATCATCTTGGCGCTGGTCTTCGTGGAGCTGGTCAGCGTCGGCTGCACCATCACCTCACTGTGTGTGCACACGCCAACCTTGTGACCATCACTCTCTACTCGTTTAAACGATTTGGTCTGTGATGATCGGTTTGAAAAGGATATACGAGGATAGTGGGGGGCGGTTTCTGTACACGTATTGCGTTGAACCCCTCATGCAAAGGATGTATTGTATCCCGGTGCTTGAATTACATGTATTTGTATATGTATCCCGGTGCTTGAATCTGCCCTCGACTCGACACCAGTGCTTCGCTGCAGCTTGAGTGGAGCACCAGCAAGCTCAGTTGAAGCCGCTAGACTCCTGTCGGTCTGAATTTGCCTACGACGGCACGAGCGAGTCGTTTGCGGGCAGCGGCTGCAGGTCGAGTCTTGGTGGGGCCACATGCGGAACCAGGTGCTGTAGTTCATTTACATTTGATATTACTGTACTGTAATAGTCGACACATCCGTAAATGCTTCTTATCAGGGTCGCCGACTTCAACATATGCAGGGCGTATTGAAGAATTCATATGCTTTTAATTCATCTTGACAGTCGCCATAGCTAACGAGCGCAAACACCTCATGTTGTAAGCGCTTGACGCAGGGCGTGCACACGGCGACGCGAATCACGAGGATTCGACTTCGTCGGTCGATGCACAGGAGCCACGCACGATCTGGCCGCAGACTCGGCAGCACCGCTTCCTTTCTGAGAGACCTCTGAGCGAGCCTTCGCAGCTACTGTAGTGCAAGCGTTTGAGTCTGCGCTGCTCTCTCGTTCTGGCAAGCTCGTCGGAAGTGATAAAGACGCCGAAGCGGAAGCTGATAGAGACGCAAAAGACCGGGTGATAACTAAATATCTCCGAGGCAGAACGAGGAGGATCCGCGAGAAGCAGCGCGCCAAGGCGTCGGCGGAGGGCGAGGTCGCCGGCTTTGGTCACTATTAATAACCAACAAAGCTTCTGCAACCGCTGCACCGTGTAATCGCAAGCTTTGTCTACCGAGTGTGACGCTAAGGAGTAGAGCTGCGTGCATTGCGCTTGGCGGTCTTCTTCAAGGTAGTAAGTACATCGCTCGTTTTCAGCACGCCGCTCTGGTCTCGCTCGAGGGTCTGTATTACGGGCCATGTCCTGAGGTTGGAATGGTTGGGGTCCGTTAAACCTGAATGTTGTCCAAGAAGAGTGTTGTCGTCGACCTCGACGAGCCTTCGCTGTTATCGACCATCGTTTGGGTTCTCCCCGCAAGAACTTCAAACATCCACCCAATTGTCAGTGTGTGCTCGACATCGTCTTCATCGAGTGCACAGACGTCGTCTGCCTCGAAGTACCCACCGTTGTACATGTATTCCTGTAGTGGCCAGCGCTCGAATCAAAAACCACTTTCACGTCATCTCCAATCGACAGTCTCGCGCCGAGCCCGCAAAAGTGTGACCCAGTCACTTCAACTTTACTTCATAACTGCTCTAAAACCACTTAGCGCTTACTTCACCCTGTCGACCAAGCATAATTTGGATACTTTCAGCACAGCAACATGAAGCCTGCGGTGCTGGCGGCGCTAGCCGCGTGTTTCCTGACGCTGCTGCTGGTGATGGAGCGCGGCGCCAACGCCTGGAGCAGCGACGACGAGGCGGACGAGGTGGAGGAAAACGACGACGACGACTTCGACTTCGTGACCACCAACGTGCGCTCAACAATCTGGTCGTGAAGTACCAACTTCTCTGCTGTCGCTCTGACGGAATTCCTCTGTGCTCTGCTGCAGTTGGACTTCATCAAGCGCGACGACCTGGTGGAGGTGCAGTGCGACGGCCAGGAGTGCGCAGCTGAAGCGGAGGACACCAGCGGGGGCGTCCCGTCCGTCTGGGCGCGAGGGCTCGTGACGCCCAAGCTCAAGCCCAAGCTCATCCTGCAGGAGCACGCGCGCGCTGCGAGCGACGTGAAGAAGCAGTTCCGAGGCGAGACGCTGGGCTACGTGACTCCGTGGAACAACCGCGGCTACGACTGGGCCAAGCAGTTCCGCTCCAAGTTCACGTACATCTCGCCCGTGTGGCTGCAGCTGCGCGAAGACCCCGACCACGTGCCGATCATCACGGGCACACACGACATCGACAGTCAGTGGGTGCGAAATGTCAAGCACGGAGTGGAGGGGCAGCAGCAGCAGGGAGAGGGCCCTGCAGTGGTGCCTCGTGTCGTCTACGAGCGCAACCGTCTGAGCTCGGAAGACGTCCCCGTGATTATTGAGAAGATGCTGGCGCTGACCAACGAGCACGAATTCGATGGGATGGTGTTTGAGATCCCAGTCACGGCAGGGACAGTGGACATGCTGCAGCTAATGGGTCGGGCCTTCCGAGCAGCAGACAAGCTGCTGATTCTTGTGCTGTCCAGAAGCTCGAACGAGGTAAGCAACGAAGTGCTGATGATGTGCCGTTGTTGGGCTGGCTTTTTAACTAACTGGAGAGATATGTGCTGGTCGATCCTTCAGGGCGAGTTGCCTGTGACGCACGAAATCTTCGCCGATTTGGCACCGTTGGTGCACCGCTTTTCCATGAATGCGTACGACTTTAGCGCGCCAGGGCCTAACGCGCCGTACCCGTGGCTGAAAAAGACGCTGGAGAAGATGTCGCCGATGGAGCGGCAGAAGATTCTGCTGGGAATCCCGTTCTACGGCTACGATAATGGAGGTAAGCTTAAGTAGTTGTTGGGCTACAGTGAGTAAGGTAGTAGTGTGGCGTACTAATGACTGCGCGGCATGACTCCTGCAGATGCGATCACGGGAACCACGTACATCCAGTCACTGAAAGATAACGATGTCTCCAAGATCCGATGGGATCCGACAGCGCATGTACGTGGCATAATGACTGGTGCTTAAATGATGCAGGGTATTTACACGCTGTTCTCTTAGGAATGCCAACATGTGTACACTGCACAAGACACGGGGGCCCACCACGCAGTTTTCTTCCCTTGTCTGCAGTTCCTGCAAGATCGATTGACGTTGTACAAGGAGTATGGTGTGGGCGTAGCGATTTGGGAGCTAGGACAGGGTACGCACGCGCACAATGTTGATTCTGGTGCCCGCACGGAACGAACAATTAATTTGAATCGTTGTGGTAGGACTGGACTTCTTCTACGATCTGCTGTAGGCTACAACACGTCTTCATTGTAGGACAGATGATTCCATTCATAAACTACCCGATACTTTTTGTTCGGGCACGTTCGTACGAGCCAAAGAGCTGTACGAGCCATGGAGCCATTGAACTACTTAC
The DNA here is from genome assembly GCA_030463285.1 of Phytophthora europaea. NCBI lineage: Eukaryota > Oomycota > Peronosporomycetes > Peronosporales > Peronosporaceae > Phytophthora > Phytophthora europaea. The sequence goes on from JAHQIV010001664.1 coordinate 6,809, forward strand.
GGATAATACTGGTTCGTCTTAAGGCGGCAGTGTGGAGCTTGGGTTGATATCAGCTGGAACTGTTGCTGGGGTCGTGGTTGTGTCGGCAGTTGCTGTGCCCGGTCCAGCTCCCACTTTGCGACTTTCATCAACAAAATCTTTGAGCACCTTGCGTACGTCAGCCAGTGAATCCACTGCAAACGACCAGGCATGGCGACCTCCGCTATGCTGGACGTCCGGGCCCACAACGACAGCAAAGATTGACACGTTTTCTGCCAGTCGCACAGGCACCTTCTGCAGGCGGCTAAATGCCACCTTGTTGTCGTCGTCCACGTAATCACCCACGATTAACTCCTCGTCATCGTCGGTGGAATAGTCTTCATGTCCTCGCACAGCTGCTGCTGCCGCCCCAATTAACTGTTCATTCTGGCGACGTTTTTCCATCCTGCCCTTAATCTTAATAGTTGGCTCCAGTTCATCAGTGACACCACTTCCCCCTCTCGGTCTCGGCATGCGGGGCTTTGCCTTTGAAACGTGAGCGGCAGACGGCACTGGCTGCGCGTGTAGCTGAGAAGGAACGGACTTGCCCAAGGCGATAGAGTTCCGGCGAATACGCTCGTTAGCTGCCAGTTCTTCCTCCTTCCTCTTTCTCTCATCGTGGCGCTCGTTAGACTCCGTCACCAACGCATTCAACGTCTGAAACATTTGATCGTCCGTCACGTCGTCGCAAACGCACAAGACAAAATCGACTTCCTGGTCACTTTTCTTGGATATTTGTTCAGGAAGCGATAAATGCTTGAGAATGCCCTCGAGGACACGCGTTTTCGTGCACCCTTCGTGCTCCACGCTGACTGACACGTGTCCCTGGTATACTTCCAGTGCCGTACCAATGAGCTGCCGTTCAAGGATGATCTGCAAGTCCTTCGCCTGCCAGCTTCCAAAATGTGGGTCAGCGTCTCCATAGTGCCACGTCAGCGAGCTTTCCTTGTCTTCAATGTAGCTTCCCGGTGTTCTGTCTGTAAACATGAGCATTGTAGGCAACACCAAGTCCTTCCATGACATATCATCGCCGCCGAATGAGTCATCAGTCGGATCAATGCTTCCACCAGTGACCGGAGTATTGTCCCCAGTGCCTGTCGAACCTGGTGCAGAGGCTTGATGCGGATACGTTGGTAGACTACCCATACTCATGTGCATCATGCTGTGGGCATCGCTCGAGTAAGATGCATCCAGACTGACACCACTGACGCTACCTACACCAGCCACTGTTGCGGTTGTACTTCCTCCTGACCGAGCTGTTGCCACATCGTACTGGAATTTGCTCATTGTCTTCCACTGCTCGCGCGTGTTGCTCAAATTCATGCGATAGAAAAATCCGTCCTCTGCGGCAACACCAACGCGCACACCATTTAGCCACGTCTCAAGGAATTTACGTTCACGGCCGCTGACAATAAATACTGTGTTGCGCTCGTCGGCGCTAAGCGCGTCGAGCAGCGACTTGAAGTTGGGCCCCACAGCCGCAAGTGGGAGAAGGGAGTGCTGTGGTGTCAGGGTCCGATCGTAGTCGAGAATGATAACGCGATTCTGTGCACTGCGATACGCTTGAGCGATGGACTTCTTGTCCAGTTTCGGTAACTGTGTTGACGTTTTGCGGTTTTTCTCTACAGCCTCACCAAGCTCTTCCAGAAATTCTTCGCCCCATGTCGAAGCCGTGTTAGACGACACATATCGATACAACTTTTGTTGGCGAATCTCACGCTCGGTGCGGCACATACTCAAAGCTTGATGAATACTAAGAGCCACGTCTTCCGTGTTCCACGGATTAATGACGATAGCGCCACTCAATGACTGGGAACAGCCAGCAAACTCGCTCACCACCAACACACCCGGTCCGCCATCCTCACCTTCCCAGTCTGTCAGAACCGAAGCAGAAGACTGCCGTGGAGATGGTATTGGTGACAACACACCACCTCTCGTCGTGCTTTCTCCCGTATTTTCTGTGTTGTCGACAACCTTCGTGGTTCCAAACGTGGGGGCAGGAATTGGTGTGCTATCGCTTTTGATGTTACTGCCGTTAAATCCTCTGGCAGCCGCGCGGGCAGCTTTCTTCCGTTCATCCTTGTTGCGCATGAAATGCTGCTGGCAGACAATAAACTCGTGAGACACCAAATTCATTCCATCGCGTGTAGATGTCACCAGGCACACATCAGCCAGATCATACAGTGCGCACAATTCTTCGTGCGGCGTCACTTGCTGCTGAATAAAGTGAATCGGCGCGTAGTCCAGAGTCCCGAATATCCCGTTGATGCGACCGACGATCTGGTTAACTTGGGTTACAATATTGTGATAGCTGTGAGAGCTCATTTCGAGTTGGTGACACGCATCGTACCCAATGTTGCCCTTGCCGGTTGCAATAGGACTGGCAGCAGTAGGCGGTGACTCCGATAGCCCTTTGATAGGACTGTCACTGCCGGTGCCGGTTCCTGGTCCAACGAGCGGATACGATGAAGATCGGGGGAGTATGTTGGCGTTATCCCCGCTGGTACTGCTGGCACTGGATCTACGGCCGTTGTCACCTGCGGTACTTGTGCCGGTGGGCTTGCTGTCGACCACGCCTGAACGTGATGATATTCCAATCTGCACTAGCACGACGTTGTGCTGCCACTCTGGAAACCGGTCCAGCAACATTTCCATCGCCAGCATTTTGTGGGGGATTCCCTTGATATTGTCGAGTCGGTCGATACCCAGAATGATACGCTTGCCACCGAATTTATCGTGGAGCTCATTTACCCGGTTCAATGTTGGCATGCTGGACGCTGCGCGGGCGAAGGGCTCCAAACTGATTCCAATCGGAAACACGCCAATTGACGTGAAGTGGTCACGGTCTGCAAAGGAACTACGGACACCCTTGTGCGAACATTCCACCCCAAGCAGTCGGTGACATGTCGAAAGGAAGTGACGCTCGTAGTCGAAGGTCTGGAAGCCAACAAGATCGGCCTGCAGCACGCCCGTCAGCAGCTGTGAGCGCACCGGTAGACGGCAATACACATCCGAAGCTGGGAACGGCGTATGCAGGAACCAGCCAATTCTACACAGCGGGATACGCTGACGCAGCAGCGACGGCAGCAGCATGAGATGGTAGTCGTGCACCCACACGGAGTCTCCTTCATTGTAAATCTCAGCAATTGCGTCAGCGAAGCTCTCGTTCGCCGATTCGTACGCTCTCCAGTCTTGCTTGTTGAATCTTTTGGTCGAGTGGAAGCTCGAGTTGGCTCCCGCATTGAACGTGAACGGCACGGGCTCCGACACGTAGTGGAACAGTGACCACAGCACTTCCGACGAGAATCCCGTGTGTCTGGAAGCCACCTCCGACGACAAGAAGACCGGCAAGCAGTTGTGCTGCAGCAGCAAGCGCCGCACCGCCTCGTGCTCGCTCTTGGGGATGTGCTGGCCCACCCAGCCCACCCACAGGAAGTTCATCTCGGCCCTAACGCCCGTCAGGCACATGAGTTTGTCCAGCCCGCCCGTGGTCTTGGTGGCTTTCCAGCGTCCAGTCTGCGGCTGACGCTCCAGCAGCACCGGCAGGTTGTTGGACACCACGATGAGCTGGTTGCCGGCCGTGCCCTCCGCCTTGTCCGTCGACTCCTCGTCGCTGTCCTCCTCCTCCTCCGCGCGCAGCTGCATGAGCTGGAGCTGCAGCTCCTGGATGTTGGCCAGGATCTCCTGCTCCTCCAGCGACAGCGTGTCCAGGCGGCTGAGCTCGAAGTCGGTGGCAGCGCGCTGCGACACGAAGA
>JAHQIV010001665.1:0-10576 GCA_030463285.1 Phytophthora europaea
ATCAAGCAGAAGTCATTCCAGTCGTCACCGGTGTGCGTATGCCATACTTGGATTCCGAAACACCTCGGGATCTCGTCGCCAAGCGCAGCCAATGCGCTCTCGTACTATTCAGACCTTTTCGAAGCGTCCTGGATCTAGTCAGTGATTCAACCAGCGAGGCAGCGTGGATCGATGCGTACTACCTATGGGAACCTAGGCGAACGAGGTTTGTCCGCGAGATCATGGCTAATATGGACGACTACTATCGCGCAAGAAGACAAGCAAAAGAAGATGACGAATACGATAACACCGAGCTGGACGATGAAGCTGGCAGTGACGAAATCATCGGTACCCGCAGTGACGTTGAAGCAGCAATTGACGACATTGCATATGACGATGTCACTTCAGCAGACGCTAGAGTCAACGACTCGTTTCATCTACTTGATGGGAATGCGATCGGCAGTGTAAGCGAGTCGAGACTGCCAGTCTTCTCGAGTTCAAAGTCTGACTCAATCACATCAAGTATCATGTACCAAGAGCTTTTGGTTGCGAGCGCACACAGTACAGTCGACACATCGATTCGTTTAAGCCATCATGAGCATGTTCTGGATATCCCCGTCAACGAACTACAGCAATGGGTAAAGGATTCGGCAACCGACGAAGCTGAGCCGTCACCGCCCGAGCGAACTGCAAATAATCGACCAGCGGACGTGATTGAGCTAATTCAACGTGCACTAGAGTTGGACCGCGAGTGGTTGCCACCGAACGAGCAGCATGACCGTCCGCCACTATCTGTGAGAAGGGCGCAGGCTTCATGCGCTGGCATACCTCGCAAGCACGGACGTACTTGCGTACCCACTTGTATTGGTGACTCCAATAGAAGTCACGCGTGAGAAGTAAGTATGTCTTCTCACGACCCCGATGTCCCGACGTCGGGGCATCGTGATACTCGTAAGTGATCCTGAGCTTCAGCTCATGATCGTCCGGCACGACAATGCGATCGGCGTTGTCGTCGACTGCGCTGTAAAGCAGCAGACCATTGTGTACACGATAACGATGTACATGGGCACGGAGGTGTTTCGCCAGCTTCTGACGAGACTTGTCAGAAGGTGCAGCGAAGTAGACAACTGCTTCGCGTCCGCATCGTTTGCGTATCCGGACCTCACATCGTCTAAAAAAGGCGATGAGGGAGTAGTCGTCGGCCTTGTGTACCGCATAATCAGGTCGACGCGAGAGTGCGTCGGCCACAACATTCAACCTTCCAGGTTTGTATTCAACCTGGAAGTTGTACTCCGCAAAGAATGAGAGCCATCTCGCCATTCTTTTTTAGATGTGTGGCGACTTGATCGCCGTACGCAATGATGCGTGGTCGGTGTAGACCACAAAGGGTCTACTCCCAAGTTGATACACTCGAAACTTAGCGAGTGCATACCTCATGGCAAGGAGTTCCTTGTCATGCACCGGGTAGTTACGCTCAGCTCGCTTCAGCTGACGCGACTGGTAGTAGACCACGCGATCACGTCCCTCGTGATCGTGTTGCATTAAAGCGCATCCAATTGCGAAATCGGACGCGTCACACACGACGTGGAACGGGCGATCTTGGTCGGCCACCGCCAAGATCGGCGCCTCAGTCAAGCCCTGCTTGACTGCATCGAAGGCCTGCTGCCAATCAGCAGTCCAATCCCAAGCAGCATCCTTCTTTAGGAGCTGCGACAGCGGGCGAATCTTGTCCGCGTAGTTGCTCACGTACTTGCATAAGTACGTAGCGAGTCCAAGGAACTGTCTCAGTTCCTTGACGTTGCGTGCACCGTTCTTCCCTACGAGACACCCAAGTACGGGTATCTCGCTAGCCCCGAAGATACACTTCTTCAGGTTCGCGTAGAGCTCGTGTTTGCGCATGAGCTCAAGCAACTTGCGGAGATGCTCCTTGTGCATCTCCACATCCGACTTTCCGTTCACAGCCGGGCTGTGAATGAATACATCATCGAAGTAGCTCTGTGCGAAGTCGCGCACCGAGCGCAACAAGTGCGTGACGCACCTGTTGAACGTCGCAGGCGCATTCTTTAGTCCCTGTGGCATTACGAGCCACTCCCAAAGCATGCCGCTCGGAGTGCTCACCGCCGTGAGAGGTATATCACTCTCACGCATGAGGATCTGATAGAACCCGTCTCTCAGATCAAGAGCACTGAAGATAGTGCTCAAGGCCATCGAATCGATGATCACATCTTTTCGTGGTATCGGCGTCTGCGCCGGTACCGTCGCGTCGTTCAGCTTGTTATAAGCGTGAACGATGCGCCACCCGCCCTGTGCCTTCTTGACACAGAACGTGGGCGCGCTGTCTGGGGACTTCGACTCCCGCACTTGCCCAGCCTTGCGACGACTTTCGAAGAAGTCGTCGATCGCCTTGACTTGCTCTCGCGGCAGTGGCCACTGCCGCGTCACACAATACTTCGTTCCCGGCACGAGATCAATCTCGTGCTGAACACCCCTGTCCTGCGGCAACTCCGCAGGGATATCGTCCGGGGGTACATCATTGTACTCACGCAGGACCTCGTAGAAGGGACTCGACTTGAGTGAGTCCCAGCTCTGCTCGTCGAAGCGTTCCTTCATCGACTTAGCGCTGAGGGCGTCGGCGCCCTCAGTGACAAGCTGCTTCAGCTCTTCCGCTTTACACTTCACCCTCTCGACGTCCGAGAGGATGCAAATCTGTTCGATGCGTCCATCGTGCAGGTCGGGGGCGAAGCGCTTCCAGCTCGTGACTGGAAGCGAGGTCAACTCCGATGCTAACGTCGGAGGGTTCTCCAACCTCATTTTCTTATACTGGAGACCAGTATTCGTACGCGTCAAGACACTCAGGGTCTCGACGGTCGTATCCAGCTTCGGTGTCTGCCCCGCAGACACCGCTTGTAGCGTCTCGGTCCCTGACCGAGACTTGCGCAGCTTGGCTCGCTTGCGCCATTCACTTCTTGTGCGGAACCCGGTTCCGCGCGTTTTGTTTTGTCTAGGCCCGGCCGTGGACAGATCTTCCTTTTGATCGCCGGCGGGTTCTACCCGCGGGCGCACGCAATCAAGCCCGGCTTGATCGCATATCGCTTCTTCGTGCAGCCCGGCTGTATGTGAGCACGCAATGCGTTCCTTGTTCTCGCCGGCGGGTTCTACCCGCGGGCGCACGCAATCAAGCCCGGCTGCACGCGAGCACGCAAGCATTTGCAGCCCGGCTGTATGTGAGCACGCAATGCGTTCCTTGTTCTCGCCGGCGGGTTCTACCCGCGGGCGCACGCAATCAAGCCCGGCTTGATCGCATATCGCTTCTTCGTGCAGCCCGGCTGTATGTGAGCACGCAATGCGTTCCTTGTTCTCGCCGGCGGGTTCTACCCGCGGGCGCACGCAATCAAGCCCGGCTTGATCGCATATCGCTTCTTCGTGCAGCCCGGCTGTATGTGAGCACGCAATGCGTTCCTTGTTCTCGCCGGCGGGTTCTACCCGCGGGCGCACGCAATCAAGCCCGGCTTGATCGCATATCGCTTCTTCGTGCAGCCCGGCTGTATGTGAGCACGCAATGCGTTCCTTGTTCTCGCCGGCGGGTTCTACCCGCGGGCGCACGCAATCAAGCCCGGCTGCACGCGAGCACGCAAGCATTTCCGGTGTGGGACGTTAGCAACCGTCCGCACTGCCTGCAGCGTCGGCTCTGGGAGCCGACGCGTGACGGCGGAGCGTCTATCGACGTTTGGGCCAATCGCATCAGCTCCCGGAGCTGACGCGTCCAAGTCACTGTCCATATTAGTAGCTGGCTCCTCTTCTTCAACTTGTGTGTCGACACTAATAGTCGACACGGCCGCGTTACTCTTGACGCTTCGAGAACCTCTCGAATCCGATCGAATCTGAGTCTTCTGATTCGACTCACATTTTCTCCCAACGACTTTCTCAGTTGTCGATGTCCGTGCGGGGTGACCGGAGACAGCCGCGCGTCGCGCTGTCTCTCCTGCAGGGTCGCATGCACCGCGAGGTGCATGTGCTACGCCGACAAGGCCATCGCGCACTGTCGTGCCACTACTCCCGAAGTGCACGATCGTGCGCTACGTCTCAGTTCCTTGACGTTGCGTGCACCGTTCTTCTCTACGAGACACCCAAGCACGGGTATCTCGCTAGCCCCGAAGATACACTTCTTCAGGTTCGCGTAGAGCTCGTGTTTGCGCATGAGCTCAAGCAACTTGCGGAGATGCTCGTTCGCTTCGTCCAGTCGATCACCGGATCATGCCGTGTAAGCCACGGCATGACCAGCCCCATGTCGAACTTATCGTCTAAGTCTAGTACGATAAGTTCGTCCACGATCCACGAACTTCTTTTCCCGATATGAGAAGCGAACGCGTACAACACGCTTCTCGGTTTTGACAACGCCACCCGTTGCTAGTCTTACTTCCAACAGACTTCGAGGTATTACTACTTCCTCGAAGTCAAGCCTCGCTAGGCTCCGCAGTCGAACAAAGTTGTTCGACGCCCCACAATCCACCAATGCACGAAGAGACCTCTCTCTCTTCGAGTTTACCTTCAAGATGACAAGGTTTGGCTTGTCATCTTGCTTCTTGCAGTGAGAGTGAGGGCAGCAGTCTTTAATACAGCGTGTCCGATATCGACACGCTCGACTGCATCACCAGCAGGGCGTGGAGGTTAACCGAATGTGTAGCCCCGCTACAGAGTAGCTTACATTACCAACACCACTGGTGCTTCTTAATCCAATGTTCGTAGTGGCGTCCGCGATGGACATAGTTGTATTCGTATTCAAGATTTCGCTCAGCAACTGGCTTGACAACGGCTTCAGCAACTGGATTCACAACTGGTTTGACAACTGCTTCAACAACGGTCTGAACAACTGGTTCGGCGACGGGTTCAACAACTGATTCTACAACTAGTTCGATGGTGGGTTCTACAACTGGCTTGACGACCGCTTCAGGAAGTGATTCTACAACGGGCTTAGCAACTGTAGTGAATTTACTCACGTGACCGCGATGGTTCCAGCAGCAAGGTGTCGCCTTGTAGCATGTACGAGTACAGTTTTCGACAGAGCACATTTCCAACATGTATAATATTCGATGTGTAGATATTTCTTATTCTCTAATAGATAAACATCAAAATAGAAATTTTTATCAGGCCTGAAGATTGATATTTAAAAAAAGTATTCGAGTATCACGACTTAATCTCTACTCGGGATTTCTCGACCCGTTTGCGCGCTCTATACGCTTCTTGATACTGAGAAATCTCGCCCTTGTTTTTTTTATTGTATTATTTCTGCTTGGCCAACTTAGTCTCTCGGTTCTTCTGATAGTAACGTTTTTGTGCTTCAAGCACTGGATCTCTATGGATTTGATATCGGTCGCTTGAGTAAGTCATTTCTTATATACAATGCTATATACTACCTATAGATAAACATCGGAATAGAAATTTCTTACGTTCATTGGGTGTGACAAATTGCATTTCTTTAATTGAATCAATAACCATTTAATTGGAAACGTATGATCTCGTTAATGCATCGTATAATATCTTTGTCCCCGGGAAAAAAGATTGTCGTCCCTGGGTAAATATATGGTGTTTCGTTACACGATAAACAACCGCAATGTCGATTCCCTCGCGTTTCGTGTTGCCGCTGTTTGTCCCAACAAAAAGTGAAGTTGTAGCTCCACTATTAGAAAAAGATGATAGATGATGATGCATAATTGACTGAGATATCTATAGATAATTATAATTTTAGTAGGGACAGGGGGACTAAGCATATAAAGGTACTATCAGACTATCGAGAAGGTCTCTAACCTGCATAATTAATAAACCTCTTGTCCCTGGATGTTGTAGGGACAGGCAGGGACAATGAATTATATCAGGGCCATACCGGTTTTAATGTCTATTAATCGTTTCGGTATCGAAATCAATATCGCAACATCGCGGCATTCGCTTGATTTTTCTTATAGATTGATCGCTTAAACACTGATTGGTTGATGTTTCTTATAGATTGATGGTTGATGTTTCTTATCACTTGATTCATCGATGTTTCCTATAGATTTATTGATTGATTTTTACCAGGGTCATACTGGTTTTAATGTATATCAATCGCTTCGGTACCGAAATCCATAAAGCAACATCGCGTAGGTCACATTACCGGATTTCCTATCGATCGATGCTGTGGCTATCAAAATCGTGGGGTTGTCTGAGTTCAAAAACTGAGTTCCATGTCGGTTCGACATCAATGGCACCGCCTCAATCAACTGAGAGAGTGTCGATCATAAATGTAAATCAGGTGTGGTGAAACGAAATCAGTGGTTGCCTGAGTTCCAAAAACTGAGTCACACCTCTGCCATATATTCTCAATTTTCTCACCCCGGGGGGTGGGTGGTCTCAATCTCTCTTTTTCTATAAACTTTATAAAAATACAGGCAACCTAGACAACTCACTATATAAAATCCGCCTAAACACGATTTCGCATATTATATGGTGTTTGCCTGTACTTTGGAACCCATTTGGAACCTTGATGGAACCGTTGTATTTTAATATCTACAGTCACTGTAGATGGCTGTGCTTGAAAGAGTGACATCCGCGAGAGTGCCATGTGGCCTTTCGGCTTTTATTTGGACGAGTCTTCAATCTTATGAGTATTATCTATTTTTACAGGTTGTGAGATGACTCTGCGCTGCCATTTTCTTTGAGAATGTCGTACGTGATGCGAGTTAAAGCACTATGTTCGTTTTCTGCTGCTGCGCATGTTTCATCGATCAAAGCTTGTGTGTAATAATTCAAAGTAGATGTCAAGCATGTGTTTCCATCAACTTGCGCAAATGCTATCTCACAATCCCTATCACTGTCCAATGCGCTGCATTGCCTGTTTCATTAAATTTCGGATGGAGTGGTGCTCATGCAACTGTCACTACTGAAGCGATGCCGCTTTTCTGCAAACACTGTTCCTGAATTACGCTCGGGTGGAAAATTTAGCACAGTCGTCGTTCGTAAAAGATAGCCGACACCCCAAATATCCACATTGACCAAATGCGACGACGCAACCTCCGGAATATACGACTTCGGATCCAAGTGCCTCTGACATTGTCAAAATCTTGTTGTATCAGATGGATCTTCTATATCGAGGACGAAACGTCGTCGAATATGTCGATCTTACCTGGATCTAGTATCTTAATCGGTTTGAAGAGGGTATAAGAACCCGGTACTGCGACCAGGCATCTCATTTTTCAAAATGGCCCCTGCCTCCAAAGCTGCCAAGCCTGCCAAGCTCAAGAAATCAAAGAAGACTTATGTCAAAAAGTCTGTCGATATCGACAATATCTGTCGAAAATATCTGACAGAGAAGAAACGTATTTGTACGAAGCAAAAAGACCCCGGAAGTGCCAATTTTTGCCATTTCCATATGCATGAGAAAACAATTTATGTGACTATAAGGATGACCGAAGAAGAAGCGGAGTTGGTCCGGTTTGTGCGCAACGCAGAGATGGCCAGTGTACCCAACGCGTACTTTCCGATTGGTGTGATGCTTCGAACTGGGACGAGCCAGATGAAGAAGACATTCGTGCCTTTTCCACCAACGAAGATATATCTCGTTTGGGTACTCGCTTTGGATCTCGCTTTAACATGTATAGATAAATGGAATTTGTCGTGCAGAATGCACGAAGCGTCGTGTATAAACGTTTCTACCAGGTTTCTATGCTAGAACGGCATTTTAGAAACCGCATTGACAGAAAAGGTCAGTCGAGATGGGAGATCTGGATGCACGCGTCGATGAAGTGCTGGCGAACCCTACATCAAAGAGCCCCAAATGCGTTTAGATAAGAATTGATAACTAGAGCTTCAGCAGCTTCTTACCTCCGCGATGGCAACTATTTTCCTAGGAGTGCCACCGTGCTTGATAGTGATTTGTCATCGCTTCCATGTTGTACCATCAGCAATTTTTACAGCGCGAGTTGCCTCACGAGTCATATACTTCTCACTACCCAACTATTATCTACTCACAACCATTCACAGCTGGAGTGGCTGCGACAGCATGTTGTGCATTGTAACTTTGAACAAGACGATAGCACTTTTCTGACGGGAATTCCTCCTCACGTTGGTATAATTGTTACACTATCAATATAAGAAACTGAAGAAATGAAACAAGGGTTTGCTCAACAGCGCGAGCGTATCCCTAAATGCCATATTCACGGATCTGTGATGACTATGGACTCCAATATGGAGTATGGAGGCCATGGAGGCGGTATTTGCAGCCTTTCTCGCTCTAATATTTGTTTCAGTCGCTCAGTGGATCTAGTTACCGCGCAGTCTCTGAAGTTACACCCCCCTTCAGCTTCAGCACTGGGGAGGTACGTTGCATCGGGTTCCTGAGAGATTCGTACTTCCAGCGGGAACGCTTAGCAATATCGGGAAGCACTGGTGTGCAGGAGACCACCTTTGCGACAACTGAGTCAGTTGACATATCCTTCTTGGTCAGTACAAATACACCTTTTACCGGTCGTTCATCCCGGATGCTCGGTTCAAAACGCCCACCCAAAGACGGGGTATGCATAAAAAGTGTATACCCGTGTGTATAGTTCTAGAACACTCGAGAAAATGCTCAGTTCAACCTGATCCGTTTTCAATACGCCCACTACCTCTTATTCGCAATTTCGCACGATGGGGAAGACGTACACGCACCAAGAGCGGGCTCGAGTATTGGAGGCAGCAGCAGAAGGCAGAAACTGGCGGCTCGTTGCAATCCACAACGAGGTCGAGTTGGAAACTGCGCGGCACTGGGTGCAACATGCGATGAAGACTGGTGACTTCACGGCGCCGCCCGATAAGCGAGGTGGAAGCTACAACCGCAAGATAGAGGTGCACCATTTGGAGTACTTGGAGGAGTACCTGTCGGAAACTACCACCTAACATTACGCGAAATGCAAGACCGTCTCCTTGAAGAGTTTGGAATCCGCGTTGGAGTGCAGACTGTGCGCACAAACCTCGATGGACGCTGCTTCACCCTCAAGAAAACGCACCGAGACAACAATTGTCGCAACACACCGGAAAACAAGCTTAAGCGGCAAGAGTTTGCCATCAAGCTTCTCCAGTACGTCGCTGCAGAGAAGAAATACTGTACCTGGATGAAACCAACTTCAACATCTGGGTGAGCAGGAGCTACGGCTGGAGCAAGGCGGGCACACGTGCTGCGGACTTCAACACTTCGAGCAAGGGGCGCAATATCCACGTTATAGCGACAATTTCGCGCGAAGGGGTTGAGTACCATGAAGGGCGCTTCGGTTCATTCGATAACGCGGCTGCTAACGATTACGTGCGTGCCATGCTGCGTGATCAAGCTACACGAGAGCCGTTGAGCAATATGGTGGTCGTTGTGGACAACGCACCATGCCACAGCCGCATCGAGGAGGTATTTGATGAGGCCGAGTTTGCTGGCGCGGAGTGCCTGCGGCTAGGCCCCTACTCGCCTATGCTGAATGGTATTGAGAATGTCTTCTCAGCCTACAAGACGGCAGTCAAGAGGTACATGGCAGCGAATCGGGCGAGGATTCTGAACGTTCCAGAGCACACGACGATTGCAGACCACCGCTCCTCGTTCCTCCTTCATGCTGCCAACAATATCTTCCCGGATGTCGTAACGGCAACCGATGTGCCGTAGGTGCATCCACCATACCTTTGCGTTCATCGCCAACGCCATCTTGATGAAAGACATGAAGGTAGGCAAGTAGTGTACCGAAAGTGTCGTACCGTGGTCAGATTGAAAAATACAACGGTTGTTTTGAATCGGAAGTTTTGGGCTCGGGTAGGACCTGTATACTGCTCATTTTTTGTACTGGTTGTTTTGAACCGAGCATCCGGGAAGAACGACCGGTAAAAGGTGTAGTATTGACCAAGCACGATATATCAACTAGAACAATGAAGGCTCGTCTTGCAGAACTACAGCGGCTGATGCGTGCAGTTGAAACTCTTCTCACTCAAGAGGAGATCGAATAGCACATAATTCCACTAAATCTGCAGGTATTTTATTCGCCCAGAAAAGGAACGAGCTGCCATTTTCGTCTTCTGCAGGGAAGGGGAGAGAACGGAGGCAGGACCAGTTGCCATATAAGACATTAAACAGGGAGTTAATAGCTCAAAATGCGACTTGAGTAAATGAATTCGTGGTTTCTATCAGTCCGACAGCTGCCTAAATACTTCGTGCAAATTGCGCGACGTTTTCCAGTGAATGATTGCATTTTAGGTATTTGACTTGGATTTTTTATGCCTGCCATTTTTGCATTCAGAGAAAACGTCGTGCAGTCTGCACGAAGATTTCCATACAAAAGACAAGATTTGCACGACGTTTTCCTTAGAAGTAAAAATTCTATTTTTGCTTTGGACACGCTACTTTCCCGCGTACTCTCTCTTGCTGTAGGCCAGCGGACGGATTGGTTTGTTTATGTTACAGCGTCCGCTCAACCAGTGCATAAAATGGCATCGAGAGTACCCCTCGTAACCCTTAGATCGAGCGATGATGTATTAATACTACATGTACAACTACAGTAATCTGCTTCCTCAGCGAACACCTGATATATATAAAACATTCGAAGATATATATTGC
>JAHQIV010001666.1:0-10569 GCA_030463285.1 Phytophthora europaea
GTCAAGAACGTGCGCCCCGTGGTGCACGCAGTGCTCGTTGGAGAGCCCCGCGTGGCCTCTGTGAAGGTCCGTGGTGGGTGGGGGGCGGAGTTCGCAGAGGGCGTGGTGCCGCTCATCAACTTGGGCGGATTTGCTGGCCCCATCGCCCACCCGGCGTCTGGCGCGCCCGTGAAGAAGCACTTTGAAGTCAGTCGGGGCAACGTGCTGCCCGCCAAGCTGCTGCGCGGATCCAAGACGGTGCTGCAGTCGCTGGAGATCTTGAGAGACTCGCTGTACGAGCACGGAGCCAAGGGCATCCGCGGACTCGGACGCAAGTTCCGGATTATCGACGACGACGGCAACCGCTCGCTGAGTCTGGACGAGTTCAGGAAGGCGGTCAAGGAGCACGCACTGGAGCTGAGCGAGAAGGAGGTGGAGGAGCTCTTCCACTTCATTGACACGAACAACTCGGGAGGGGTGGACTTCGACGAGTTCCTGCTGGCTGTGCGCGGTGAGCTCAACGAGCGCCGTACGCAACTGGTTCTGGCGGCGTTCAAGATCCTTGACGCTGATGGAAGCGGCGTCGTGGACCTCAACGACATCAAGGCAAAGTACAGCGCCAAGGAGCACCCCGATGTGCTGCAAGGCCGCAAGACCGAGGACGAGGTGCTGCGAGAGTTCCTGGACACGTTTGATGGCGGCGAGAAGGATGGCAAGGTGCACCCGAGCGAGTTCGTGCGCTACTACGCCAACGTGAGCGCGTCCATCGACGACGATGACTACTTCGAGCTGGTGATCCGCAACGCCTGGCACATCAGTGGTGGCGAGGGCTGGTCCGCCAACACCACTTGCCGTCGTGTGCTCGTGAAGCACGCTGACGGTTCGCACACGATTGAGGAGGTCAAGGACGACATCGGCATCGCCGCAGGAAACGTGGAAGCCATCCGCGCCAACCTCCAGGCACAGGGCATCGACGACATCCAGTCCGTGAGCACCACCGGCAACGTCCAGGCTGAGAGCGACGCGAACAAGCGCTCGAACGACAGCTTCCACCCGCAGGTGGCAAGAAAGAAGCAGCACGGCGCCGGCGCAAGCTCCATCATCTTTGGCTAGCCACCGCAGACCGAACGTCTCTGATGCAGAAGCAGAGCAATAGTACAACATCATTCCGAGCTTGCAAGAGGAAAACAACAATTCAACCGCTTTTAGACATCCCCAAGCTTTTAGCATTTATTCACTGATCTTCTGTCTTCAACTTCTACTAGTACAACCGTCCAACTGCGAAAATGCACCAACACTACAGTGGGGGATTTGCGTTGCCTCAACTTGTTTACTTTGTCCTCATTCCGGATCAGAGTATATTAAAGTATGTTGAATTGGCGATCATCGGCATCACAAATCCCCACTTTCCCCATATATATAATATACACATCCAATACACACACAAACATGCAGTCCTCAACGTACCTCCTCGCCGGTCCCCGCCGTCCAACCTGCACTCCACAAAAAGCCACCACAACATCCAACGACACCGACAACTTCCATCTTCGCTCTGCAAAAACAGTTCCCAGGGTCGTATTGGTCATCGGTCAACTGTGTCGAGCGAGTGCTGCTCGCATCCAGCCGACCGTTAGGCCTCTACAAGTCCACATTGAGTCCATCTGCAAATAAAGCTCCTTTGATCCAGCGCTTAGTTCTCCGGGATGTCCAGCTCGCCCTCAGTGATGAGGCGCTGGATCTCCGTCGGGGCCTCGCCGTTGACCGTGCAGCCGAGCGAGGCGGCCGTGCCCAGGATCTCCTTGACCGTGCCGGACAGGTGGCGAGCCATCGAGCGCTCGCGCATGACGCGGGCCACGCTGATGACCTGGTCGAGCGACAGGTTGCCGTCGTGCTTGATGTTCTTGACCTTCTTGCGGTCGCGCGGGGGCTCCTTGAGCTCCTTGACCAGCAGCGACGAGGCGCTGGGGATGAGGGTGACCGTGGCCTGACGGTTGACGATCGTGAGCTTGACCGTCACGTTCAGTCCCTTCCAGTCCTTGGTGGCCTTGCAGATGTCCTCGCCGATCTTCTTGGGGGACAGACCGAGCGGACCGACCTTGGGGGCCAGAGCCGAAGCGGGGGCAACCTCGCCGCCCACCGTACGCAGAACGACGACCTTCTCTTCGCCAGCCGGAGGTGGAGCGCCCATGGTGTTTATAGAGGATGCGAGTGGGGGGAAGAAGCTTCGGGGATTGAGAGCGAACTCGAATGGCGCATGACGACGCAGGGCGGCGGAGGACAGCGTAGCTCCTCGACCAACCAACGGCGAGGCCACGCGGTAAGTACGAAAACCTGAGATGCAGAAAACCGATAGTGGGTATGATGGAAGGAAGGTCGAGCGGGTAGGTAAAACCTCGAGGGTTTTTTAGAGGAGGTCAAGGGCACTAACGTGAGGGACCTGGATACAGTGCCTTCAACTTGTAGACGGATGCAAACCATTGGTTTCGTTATGCAAGATAATGCACGACTCTCTCTCACTCTCTCTCTCTCTCTTCTCTCTAACGTATGCTCTCGTTAGCAGACCAGCTCGATCTCCTTCCTAGCGTTGGCCAAGCACGCCAGCTCCTCCTTGAGCTGGTTCCGCTCGGCGATCTTATGCTCCGGGTCATGCATCAACCGCGCGAGCTTCTCATCCGTCAAGCTGTTCAGCTCGTTCTTCATCTCCTCAACGAACTTGCACAGCACCAAGTCGTTCAACCGCATCGGAATCGCGTCGACGAAACGCGGCACCGCCACGTCCAGATACGCCTGCAGCGCCACCTGCATCTCGAGCGCCTCCCGATCTTCAGTCGCGAGTGCAACCGCTTCGACAGCCTTCAGGACCTCCGTGAGCAGAACTTTGCCGTCAGAGTCGACTGAAGCCGCAGCCTTCACCTGCTCGTGAAGAGCTTGCGAACGCTGCTGATCCAGCTCGGTAAAAAGACGCCCATCTTGAGTGTACGGACGACCTTCAGCGTGCAACAGATTCTCCATCTCCTGCCTAGCAGCCTCAATCACGCGATCAAGCACATCAGCCGACGTGCTCTTGAGGAACTGCACCACTCGGGAGGACGCATGAATCTCGCTGGCCACATAGTCCGACACCAATTTCGTTTGCTTCTGGTAAGCTCGCAACAGTTGCTGCGTCGGTGGGCCCCACTTGTCCACGCACACGCGGAATAGGTTGCAGAAGACTTGGTACGATGGGAAAATGGCGAGTTCGTCGCCTCGGTTCTCGCGGATGAACTGCTTCAGTACTGTGCGTTCGTCAAAGTGCCAGTGGTTCTTGGACCTCCAGTCATTCTCGAACTTCACGCAACAAATGTCGGTTCCGTTGATCCCCTTCACACGTCCACAACGCCATTGCCCCTCGCTGATTTCAATACGCACCGCATCTCCGACAGCGACTTCTTCTTGCGGCTTCTTAGCATCGACACTAAAGACTTGGTCCTTCGTCGCATTGACCGCGGCTTGGAGAGCTGCTTCCTCCACACGAAGCACCGCCCGAAGTCGAGCGTTCACTTCAGCGTGAGTTCTGCCAACGGTGTCGTCTTCATCATTCCTGTGAGATGACGACGGAGCAGGTAGCAGCTCGTACTGCCCCGACATCGCTGCTTCCATCAACCGCAAATACTGATCGGTCCATTTGCCAAACTGCTGACGCTGGGCGCCTGGAGACTCCAATGGCGTGCCCAAACTGGACAATGTCTTCTGCGTCTCAGCCATCAAAGCACTGATCTCCGTGATCACCTTCGGCAACGAACGACGAATATTGTCCTGCAGAATCGACACCAAGCGCTCGCTCAACCTCGGAACTCCCCACAAATGTGGCGAAAGCTTACGCCAGTACTCGTGCTGACCGAAGAACGCCAACTCGTTCGCCACGCCCTTCTCGATGCTCGTACCCTTGGTCAACTCGCGCTGGCTACGACACTTCACCGCGTGGTAGCCCAAATGCATGCGCTTCTTCTTGTTCAGCAGCAGCTCGTGCACTGCCAACTCTGCGCCTGCATCCACCAGATCCACCTTCGTCACCACAGCGATGGTCCTCGTTCCGTTCGGGTCCGCTTCCTGCGCCGCCTGCAAGATCTCGGTGTTGTGCATGTCCACGTTGGCCGGCACAACGGCGATGATCACGGTGCGTTCCTGCTGCATGTACCGGTCCACCATTTGCCGCACCCTCGGGATGATACTCTGGTCCTCGTGGTCGCCAACCGTGCGCACGAGTCCCGGGAGATCGGTGAGCGTGAGATTCGGCAGGTCGGGGCCGCACATCTCGATGACGATCTGGTCGTCGCTGATGTACTGGCCTTCATCGATCAACTTCTGAGTGAGTTTGGTGATGGCGTCGGGGACGTCTTCCAGTCGGTGCAGGTCTTCCCTCTCTTCGCCCTCATCGTTCCCATCAGAGCTCCCCGACTGGAATCGAACTAGTCGCACGGTGCCACGAAAAGTGTCGGCGCGAGTGAGAACGAGTTGCGTGGGGCACCTCGTCGTGAGCTGGTCGGAGGACGGGAAGGAGACACCCGACAGAGCCGAGAGTAGAGAAGACTTTCCACTGGAGGTGTCGCCCATGACGGCGATTTGAGGCAGCTCAATGTACTGCCCCAAGCCGATGTCACGGAGTTTGTCGACGAGCTTGCGCTCTTCTTGAGCCTTGACGTTCACAAACAACGTGTGCTTGATCTTGGTCATCTTGGTGAAGCTGCGAGGAGAGGCGAGTGCACTTGACAGCGAAAGTTGAGGAATGAGTGAATACCAGCGTGTTGCCTTTTACTGTTTCCCATAAAACTGAAAGAAATCTCTCGACTAGATGGATGCCCATCAAAGTGCACAGCCAACAACGAGATTGCAACCCTGACTTCTGTTGTCTGGTTCTTTTAGAGCGAACTCAAAAACGTCTCCACGCTCTTGATGACGCCGTGTTGCTTCATCTCCATTGCGAACCAGCTCATCAGCTCTTGCTCCATGACCAGAGTCTCATTTCGAGGACAGGCACTTTCATCTGGGACTCGCTTAGGCTTCGGTGCGGTTCTCGCTCCGAGGCGAATCCGCTCTTTCAGCTGTGCGAGGCAGATTCGCCACTTTTGAGCTAATGGGATCACCTTCTCTCGAATATAAAAGTTGAAAGTGACAAAGAGCAGGAAGCCGTAGCGACTGTCATACTCGACTTCAACTTCGACAGGGATACCAGGATCCAGCATACCAGCAGCCCCAGCGCTAAGGGGTGACACTGAATTTCCAGCCAAAGCTCCCGCCGCACCTGTTGTTTCGCGGTTAGTTCGAGCTCGGGATCGCCATTTAGTCGAGCAGGCCACGAAAATGTCCATGAGTTTGTGTTTCCACGAAACTGAGACGCCCTTAGCGTACGCGATGCTTCTGCGCGGGTGAGCGCGTTCGTCGTCGCAAGCTTGAAGCCCCAGGTCCGTCCACACAACACGGCGAACTTCCGACGCTAGTTGGGACACACTCTCTTGCTTATCCAGCACGCGCGTTCCGAGGAAGACCTCGAAATTCTCAATGTCGATAGCTTTGTTCACTTTGATCCGCAGTGTCCGCCGTCCGTACTCCACTTCATGACTACGTTTCCTCTTGTATCGGATCAACGCGTAGATACACCCAGCCATCCAGAGAATATTGATCCCGAAGAACAGCAAGGGCACGTCGATGATTGTCTTTGCGAACGCTGTCTCCACCCACTCGGGCATTTCTGCGTTCAAAGTGCCACCGGGAATACGGTCCAGCAGCGTGAAAGCGAAGCTTCCTGCAAGGAGCACCTGGACTAATTCGAGTGACGAGCCGCACTGCTCCACCGTCAGCGACGAGTCTGCAAGCACCTTGGTGTTGCCTTCGACAGTCTTGAAGATGTCTTCGAGCTCGGAGGTGTTAAGCACTTCAGCCATCTGCCGCAGGTTCACAATTTCGTACTTTGCACCGTGCACGAGCTTTTCTAAGTCGCGCGCGCGAAGGAGGATGTCGTGGTGCTGCTTCTTCAGGTCGAGGTAGCTGAAGATGGATTCTTCCTCTTCGGTCGCGTTGGGCGATTTTTGAGGGATCTTCACGAACTCTAGCGATTCCAGCAGGTAACCCAACGTATCTGTGAACTGAAAAAGCAAAAACGAACCATAAAGGTTAGAAAAATAACGATAGTGTTTCCTCGCATGAAGGCACGTACGAGAATGAGGTCGTTCGTTGCCTCGTTGAGATTTGCTCGAATTGTGACGAGATGATGAGGGTCCTCTTTAGCCCGAAAAATGAGCTCTCGGATATGTTTCAGTAGCTCTTCCAGCACGAAAATACGCGTGAAGAAGCTGCGCAGGAACATCTCGCGACACAGCAACGAGAAGTACGAGATGAAAACTTTCTCGAAGCGCTTGGAGGCCGACCCCGCGATCAACATTCCATCTCTTCCGACGATCAGCACGCTGTCCTCGCCGATGTCGTAGGCGCAGTGGATATCGCCCAGCACCTGTTTCAGCTCGTTCTCGAAATCTCCTCGGTCCATATATTCCAGCCCGGGCATGAACGGGTCAATCTGGTCGGCCATGATCATGTTAAATTTGCCACGATTCGCGATGTCTCCGAGGAAAACCATGTCCAGCAAACTCGTTTGGTACGATGATAACAAGTCGTCCATGATCTCGGACGA
This sequence comes from Phytophthora europaea, assembly GCA_030463285.1. Classification (NCBI taxonomy): domain Eukaryota; phylum Oomycota; class Peronosporomycetes; order Peronosporales; family Peronosporaceae; genus Phytophthora; species Phytophthora europaea. Next base: position 6,647 of record JAHQIV010001666.1, read on the forward strand.
ATCCTGGTGGATATCAACCAGCAATCGCGACAGCAAATCGACGGAAATGCGGTCCGCGCGTTTGTCTAAAATGGCGTCGACCTTGATCCCGTAGAAAATCGTGCCATCTACGTTGAGATGGATGCCAAAGTTTTCGACCTGCACAATCCCGTCGTCTTCTGGGAAGTTGATTTCTGCCTCGAAGTTGATGTACCGCACGGGGTCGTAGTCGAGAATGCGAACTTCCGTAAGCCCCGGGGGCACTTCAAACTGAGTTTCTGTGGGGCGGTCGTCAATTAGAGACGTGAACAGACCTCCTTGACATCGATCCATTGACCCCAGTCGCTCGTTCAGCGCGACAATTTGGTTTGACCCAAATGGAATCCATTCGCCTACTAGACAAACTGGATTGGCGAGCACTATCGCCTCCGATAGTGTATCGCGGATGTTGGATTGTCCACTCGCAGCCTCTAAAGCTCGGTGTGCATTTGAGGACAATTGCTGGTACGCTTCAAGGCTTCGCACGCACTGCGGAACAAAGGGACTGGAAACGTACGACACGTCCTCCGTCTCGGTCACTCCTGAATACCGGAAGTACCCGATCGACTCCAAGATGAAGCGACCCTCTTCGTTGAACTCGGGCTCTTCTTCTGTATCACCCTGAATAGCTCCACTAGTGGCAGTCGTGAGGTGCTTGTCGCTGCCCTTGGTGAACGTCCAGGCAGGACCACTCGCATCAGTGGTGCTGGTGTCCGCTGGGTCTTTGATCGGAATGTAGCGGATTTTAAGCAGCTCACGGCGGTATGGCTTGGGGGCGAAAATGAAGGCGTCAACGTTAGCCTTCAGTTCCTTGCTGACCTGGGACAGAAGCTGGAGTCCTCTGAACGACACTTGAAATGCCGTCACGGAGTGGTAGTCCTTAGTGGAGAGCTTGAGGCCATTGATGAGGTTCGCCTCGCGCAGGTCGTCAATTGCTGACTTGCCATCTTGAGTAGTATTCATCCAAATCCGTTTTGGGCGTCCCTCCTGTGCGATGACCATTGCTGCTGGTGCGTAGTCGAAGTTCAAAGCTCCAGCTGCGATGCCTTCGTACATCAAGACGAGCAGAGGGATCTGTCGAATCCACGACTCCTTGTCCTCCTTCGTACGCGCACACACCGCGTACCTCGACAGCATGTAGAGCAGCATCACGTGATCCGTGGGCCAAGTCTCCCTCACGGTGCGTCCGGTCTCATCTCCTTCCTTTGATAACTCTGGCAGGGTGAAGGTCAATTCGTCTGTGTCCCCACTGTCTCCTTCGCCACCATTATTTGGCTGCGAAGTGGCTTCTCCTTCCGTGACAGAGTGGCTAGACCACGACAGACCGACTTGTCGAGACATCCGAGCCCCAACGCGTGAATTGCTATTGTTCCTCGCAACGGTCTGTCGACGGTACGGCTGAGCGGGTGCAGCAGAACTGTCGGGTTGTTTCGCTGGTACCTGGTTGGGTGCATCATCTCTGGGGGATTTCACGCGGGCTGAGACCGTGCGGGGACTCTGGTCGAGTCCGGATTGCTGCGATGGAGGGTGGGGGGACGGCGACGAAGCTGTGCGCTTAATCCCGGCTGCAGTCACAGGGCTATCGGTACTACCAGTTGCTGTGGATTGACTGGAATTGGTGCAACCCTGTGACGCTGGAGCTCCGCCATTCTCGGGCGACCCGGACGTCGACCCAACAGGAGCAGGCGGGCGAGAGGCCATCAGCTGCTGCCTCGGTGACAACACGGGGGGTTCGGGGGGTTTCGAGCCAGGGATTAAGCGATACGCGGGGCAGGTCGAACCGCTCGTGGACGAACTTTGCTGTCTGGGAGATTCCTCAATGACCTCGTCGAGGTGGGGGATCTGGCCTGGAAGAGGGTGATCACTAGTTGCCATCCATCTGAGAAGATGGCAGCGGGTGCAAGTCGGAGGGCGCGCTGGTTCAGGAATGAAATGGCAACAGCGTCCGCGACCCCCCGATCAAAGCCGTTTCGTGTACTGCGTGACCTCTCTGGCTGAAGATCGAAAACTGTAGCCATTTCAAGTTTCGACCGTAATCAAACATGTCTCACATAGAGATCAATTCACATTTCGGACCATTTCGGCATTTTCGACATTTCGACACGACGCAGACCCCATGGTGACGATCAGCGAGTCCGAGCGCGAGGGGTTCGACGATGTCTTGGGTAGTGGGGGCATCTTCCGCAAGATGCTGGAGGTCAACACGGACGGCATCCAAGCAGGTAACGGACCCGTGAAGGCCGCGTGTTCGTAGACATTGTATCCACCGAGATATCGCTCAAAGTATCAACGCTGACACGTGGAATCGGCTTTTTTGGTCTGTTCCCTGCAGAATTCGGAGAGGAAGTGGGCGTCAAATACTCCACGTGGGTGCTCAAGTCCGGGCAGAAGGTGGCGACCGATGAGACCAGGAAGTTCCGCATCGGAGACGGCGAGGTGATGCCTGGTAAGACGTTGACACATTTTCACTACGGATTAGCAGTAGCTTTACTGTGCTAGGACTAACTTTTAGGGGCTATATGTCTGCCTTTGACGTAACGCGGCGCAGCGCTGGAGCTGGTGGCCAAGATGATGCACGTGGGAGAAGTGTGTGAGGTGCGCTGCGACGCCCGCTTCGCCTACGGAGACGTAGGGCTGGAGCCGCATGTGGCTCCCGGAGCTGAGATGAAGCTCGTGGTGGAGCTCTGCCGCGTGGGGAAGAAGATCACGGCCGAGATGAGCTCCCAGGAGCTGATCGTCGAGGCCACGCAGAAGAAGGAGAGCGGCAACCGCTACTTCAAGGAGAAGAACTACGAGCAGGCGGCCAAACTCTACAAGCGCGCGCTCAAGCTGCTGGAGACGTGGGAGCACTCGGAGGAGGACACCGCGCAGTGCAAGGAGCTGCTCGTCGCGCTGGGCAACAATGTGGGCAACGTGCAGCATAAGCTCAAGCAGTACAAGGAGGCGCGCCAGTCTAGTCTCGAGGTGCTGCAGCTGGACCCGACCAACGTCAAGGCCATGTACCGCGTGGGTCAGATCGCGCTGGATCAGAACGAGTTCGATGAGGCCAACATGTTCCTGCGCAAGGCTCTAGAGATCGAGCCAAAGAACGCCAAGGTGCGTCAACTGCTGGTGCAGCTGAAGAAGAAGAAGCGTGACCAGAAGGCGCTGGAGAAGAAGCTGTACGCGAAGCTGGGAGGCAGCAAGCCTGCAGACAGCGCCGAGACGGGCAAGATCGCCGCGCTGATGGCGCGCTTTCGACAGAGCCCTGCACTTATTATAGCTGTAGTCACAGTTATCATCGCGATCCTCATGTACATGTACATCGGCAAGCCGAACTACGCCATCGACAGCAGCAGCAGCAACGACATCGAAAAAGAATAGGCACACGGTATCAACGCTCTGGAAATGGAGATACAATGAAAGCAGTATTGAACCACGATGCGTTCTTACCATTTCACTGGCTTCGACTCATCTAGTTCTCGAGCACAACACGGTAGCGGACCTTTCCATCGCGCAGCATCTGGATGCCTTCGTTCGCCTTGCTCATGGGCAGCTTCTGGATCACTGGACGCACGTTCTTCTCAGCTGCAAGTGCCAGCATGTCCTTTACGTCCTGGATGCTGCCAATGTGGCTGCCCACAAACTTGGCGCCCTTCATGACCACCTGAGAGGGCTTGAACTTAACCTCGTCGTTGGGCAGACCAACCATGATGCACGTGCCGCGCGACGCGAGGAAGCTCAGGAACAGTTGATACGGCATGCCATCGGCATCAGCCGTCACGAGCAGAATGTCCACGGAGCCCTCAGCCGCCTTGGCCTGCTTCGGGTCCGAGTAGTTGACGAACTCATCGGCGCCCAGCGAGCGCACCTCGGCCTCCTTGTTCGCAGAGCGAGAGAAGGCCACCACGGCGTCGGCGCCCATG
>JAHQIV010001667.1:0-10567 GCA_030463285.1 Phytophthora europaea
AAAACACTGTCATTTCGAAATATTTCCGGTTAGCCACTGGCGGTAGAAATACTTTCCGAACTCGGCAATGTCTGGGGCTGACATCCACCGACGTACAGCCATTGGCTTCTGTGAATAAAACTGGAAATGGCGTCGTTTTTTGTGCCCAAAAAGTTCCCCGAAGTGCCCAAAGTTTTAGCAGTTCATTGCTACGATTTAAGATATATCATGTATTCACGCTCTAGCTCAGTAGGACACTCGCGCGTTGGCTCTCGCCTGCGGACTTAGCGACTGCAGCTCGGGGGACCCGCCCCTCTCTCGCTTCCGTTGGGGAGGGGGGGGGGGCTCCGCGGCCTGCCCCACCCCCTCATGCCTTACGCTAAGTCCTCGGCTCGGCCAGGCGCGGTGTCTAGAAAAAACATCGGGTTGCAGCGCTCGCTACGCTCGCTCGCACAGACATGTCCCGCCTAATCGGCGGGTGATGGTGACCAGTGAATGCATTGAGTGAGGCTTGCGCTCGTGTTCGCTCACCCTCGCCCGTTAGTCGCTGTCGGATCCCCGTATTGTCGCCGTCCTGGTGTGACGGCGCGACATCCTCGCTATATAGCCGCTAGCGGTAGCCTCGCTTTGGGAGCTCGAACGGGAATGGGGGGAATGGGGAGCCACTCAATTCGGGGGGAACAGGAGTGATGGTCCGTGGGAATGGGCGGATCCCATCTGCAAGGAATCCGATGATTTGATGGATTCACTGTACCACTGTGTGTGCGTCTTTCTATACTGTGTACGGAGCCACTCCCAAGAAGCCACAGAGCTCGTACCTGCTCTTCTGCAATGAGCGGTGCAAGCAGGTGATGGACGAGAACCCGGGCGCGCGCATCGGCGACATCCAGAAGGTCATCAGCGTGCAGTGGAAGGAGCTCAAGCCCGAGAAGAAGGACGTGTACGTGCAGCTTGGCGGCCACGAACAAGGAGCGTTACCAGCAGGAGCTTCTGGACAGTCCGCAGATCGACGCGGAGCCCGACAAAGCTGTGCACGACTCCAATGCCTGCATTTACCCGCTCGGGAGGGTGAGGAAGGTCGTGCAGATCGATCCGGACGTCGGCATGAGCAAGAGGCATGGATGTTCAAGCATGCCGTCTATTGCTCCGAGTGTTGACGACTCTGCGGAGAACTCTGTCTTACCGTACTCTGAAAATATATTGGTGCTTATGTTGTCGGTGGTGTCGATGGTGAATGAGTTGTGACAGATGACGTTGTGACTGCAGCAGTAGTTGTCGCGACTGTAATTGTTGTGGACTAGCCGAGCGCCGCCGCTCTGCGGCGGTGGCCATATTATCTACCTTCGTGTCAATATTAAAACCAAGCGCCGCCGCTCCGCGGCGGTGGTAGCATTATCGGAGCTCGTGTTGTTTTTATATTAAAGCCGAGCGCCGCCGCTTCGCGGCGGTAGTAGTACTATCGGAGTTAGTAATACTATTTTGCCAGGCGGGGTAATATCACGCCCCCGTTCCGCTCGCCTCACCGGCTCGTTGCACTACTCGCAGTGCTATGCTAATGAGTCCGATGAAGGGCAGGCCCTGCGGTCCCGCTATATTGACCGGTGGGGCCGCCGTCGCTGCGCTCGGCGGCCCAGACGGGACGGTTGCCCTAGTAGATGTTGGGGATGTGCATGTAGTCGTGGCAGGTGAAGTCGAAGTAGCTGAAGTTGTGCCTTTGCCTTCGGCTTCGCGAATTAATCTGAGTGATGTAGTAAGTTTGATCTGGTTCGTCGTTTGTACACCAAAAACTGATCAAAGATTGCAGGGGTGAACTCCACGAGATTTAGGTCGTCATGGTCGTGAAAGAAGTTGTTTATGATTGCTCTTCTATCGCTGGCTTCGGCTAGCGTCAGTACATACACTTCTCTTATCCACTTATTAATGCCATTGAGATTGCTGGCGAACTTCTTCCTCGTTTCTGGGGCGATGCACGCGCCGCGTATGGCTTGCGCCTCGGCGGCAGCGTCCTGCAGTCAATGTTAGCACCAAGACGCTGGATTTCAATTGATTTTGGCCAATTGGCGTTTCGCCTTATCGTCGGCGTCTGGCACTTACGTTTTCCCGGAAGGATTTGGTGCTGGACCGCCCTATAATGAACACCAGTTAAAGGGGGGTCATGAATGCACCGATTCCGGGAAAATATAAGCCTAAATGCCTACGATTTCGCGGGAAACTCCATAATATCGAGTATTATATTACTTACGGAAGTGGGAGAATGACCTGTCCCGTGGGTACCTGTGTACATGTATCTTGGTTATCTTCGGGATAACTTTGCGACGATGTCGGGTAGGTCACTGACCTAAGGTCAGACAGGTCCGGCAGCCCGTCGACTTGAGCGGGCGTTTTAGGCACTCGTTATTTGGCCCGACTGGGAAAAATGTGACGAGGCATTTTGACCCGTTCATGCCCGATTCGTGCTCGAACATGCCCGATTGATCAAAGAGTCGGTTCGTGTTATCAAATGATGCGTGGGTATCGTATACATGCCCATCACGTATAGTCGGATGTTGAGACTTTGAGCGCTTGGTGCGAATCGTACTTAATTGAAAAGGAGAGCTCCGCGTTTGCACCGCCAATTTCGCTTCGCTCCTGGCGGGCAAGGCGTCGGTAAAAGATATCAACTCCTAGTTCGACCACCTACTCCGGCCCACGCGCCGACCATTGCAGACCTCCGCTTCGCTCCGGTTGCAAACGGTCTCTCTGAGGCCTCAACAAGCAACATGACAAGTTTAATTTTCGCACCAGTAAAAAAAAGTGTTACTTCGAGTGCCAATGACCTGGGCACTCCATCACCTCAGATATCTTAATGCATATGTAGACAAGCGTAAGTCAAATGAAAACACTGTCGTTGATGCGAACGGAACGACTTGTAAAAGTTAAGTGCAGATGCAAAAGTACTTGAAGTACTCGTCGGCCTAGATGTCCGACTCACCCGGCTAAAAGCCCGACTCGCCCGACTGAATGCTATTCTCGTCCGACTGGCTCATATCACTGTTTGGTGGTGCTTGAATTTCGTGGTGGTCACCCATCTGGTCATCGCTCGTGACAGCGTCGCCCATGATAGCTCCGGTTATCCCAGCAATACCGTGGTTGTTGCAGTCGGCACTTCGTAAGAGCATCTCCACCGGTGTCGGTATTTTTCCGACAAACCCGGGTTCGATTGTTCACTATTGCCAGAATTTCAGCGCAGTTTATGCACATGTCGATTGTTTCCACACCGTGCGGTTTCGCTCACTTCAGCAAACACACACAGAAAAGGCATGGACCTGACACCGACAATCGGGGCGCAACGCTGGTCGCGCCCTTGGGGCTCGTCAAACGAGCTTGTTGATGACAGCGTTGAGCTGATTGCCATCGAGATGCTACTTAGCGAGGACTCGGACGACGAGGAAGAGCCTCGACGTGGCGGTTCGCGCCCGGGCAAGTCGCCTAACATCGACAGGATGGCAGGATTTTATGCAGAGCGCTTCTACCATGATTATTTCAGTGCTTTGCCCACGTACAACGGAGAGCACTTCCGTCGGCGCTTCCGGATGAACCGGGATCTGTTCAAGAAGATTTCTTCCGACATCGAGTGCCACGACTCCTACTTCCGTCCGAAAGCCGACTGTACGGGTAAATTAGGGCTCACCTGCTACCAAAAGTGCGCCGCTGCCATTCGTGCTTTGGCGATGGGTTCATCTGCTGACGCCCTTGATGATCGCTACCGTTTGGCTGAGTCAACGGCGTTGGAGACGCTGCGACGATTCTGCGAGGCTGTAATTGCCGTCTACGGAGAGTCATACCTGCGCTATCCTACCGAGCAAGATCTAACAAAGTTGCTGACACAGAGTGCGAAGCGTGGCTGGCCAGGTATGCTGGGATCTACCGACTGCATGCACTGGAGTTGGAAGAACTGTCCAACAGCTTGGGCGGGCCAGTACAAGGGGAAGGAATCCTGCCCGACTATAGTGCTGGAGGCAATAGCAGATTGCCATGGCCGATTCTGGCACTGCTTTTTCGGCATGCCGGGGTCAAATAACGATCTTAACGTGTTGGATAGGTCATCAACCTTCGATGAAGCTATGAATGGCGTTGCCCCTACAGTCAGTTTTGATGTGAATAGCCACACATATGAAATGGGATATTGGCTGGCGGATGGTATCTATACGGAATATGCGTGCTTTGTCAAGACAATACGAACCCCCATCGGAAGGAAACAGCAACATTTTGCCAAGATGCAGGAAGCTCAAAGAAAATACATTGAGCGAGCGTTTGGCATGCTGCAGGCGCGATGGCACATCTTGACAAGCCCTTGTCGCCTTTGGAACCAGAATGCTATGAAGTCGGTCATCGTGGCATGCGTCGCTCTGCACAATATGATTATTGAGGGCGAACTGGGCTGTGGTCAATCGAGTGAATATGTGCTGGATACGCCTCCGCCAATGCCTTTTGATGTGGAACCACCGCCACCAACACCGAGTGCTAACTCAAGGCGCGTACTTCGTGCAGTGGAAAATCGAGATGGGCATCGCGAACTTCAGCGCGATTTAATGGATTACCAATGGAGTACATTAGGAGATTTTGGTTGAGACTCAATAGATGTCAGCAACCTAATCTACTTCACAATATCAGTAGCATCCTACTTCCCCTGGTCATTTGTTCAGTTCTCCGCCGATTTGCACGGTTCATTTGCTGACTTCCTGCCGATGCAGTGCGCTGAGACGTAGCATCTTGAAGGCGTCGCTCGGCGATCTCCAGCGCCGTTCGCTCTTCGACTAGTTTGCGTTGCGCGGCCAGCAGAAACTGTTGCTTCTTGGTGGAAAAAAGGCTTGAGCTTCAGCACTGGTGTCATTGCTAAAACTCTGGAGCGCTAACTGATCCTGCATCATGTCATTCTGGTCGCGAAGTAGATCGTTCTTGATCTGGATAGACTGCGCAATTTTAGCAGCAAAATCCAGCTTTGCTTTTGCTGATGTACTCAGCTCGTGGGCCGCGCGCTTCGCTTTCTTGTTACCAACCGGGCGGTTGGCAGGCACTGATGCTTGTGTAGGCGCTATGAGCGCATCTGCCGGTAGACGTTTCTTCGTTGACAATGCAGCAACACACCCAACCCACTTCGGCTTTTCGCGAAGAAACTCCCAGCAGTGAAGCAGTCTAAATGCACCCCCACAAGAGTCCAGGTACAGCGTGAGTGCTCGTCGATGTAGTTTTGCTCGGTCCAGCCCGAACGCGTGACCGCCTTTGCTTTGGCGTAGCAGCCGCAGAACTTGGTCACCTTCTTCTGGATAGTGTCTCTCCAATGCGCGGTAATACTGTCTTTGGCTCGCTGTTTCTCTGGCTCGCCCAAACGGATCACTGCAGCATTAAACGCATCCGCAACTTTACCAAAGCAAATTGATCCTTTCTGATACCTACCGACGATGGGATCCTCGCTAATCTCTGAAAGCACTTGCACAGCAGCAACTGGTCTTCTTTTACGAACGTCTTTCCTCGCCTGGCGGAGGAGGTCGAGTTGGAAGTTGCAGCCGGAGAAAGAGCGCCACTTATAGCTGATGCAGGAGACTCGGTCTCGGTAGCCAACATGATGAAAGAAAACTCCGCCGCAGCGGGAGAGGCAGGGTGATGTACGGGGGACGAAAGCTCGCTCGAGGTGGCAAGAGACTCCGGCCCGAGGCCGGAAGGTCCCATGCTTGGTTCGTGAGCCCTCAGGATGTGATTTGTGAGTGTCAGCAAAATTCCACCAATTATGGTGGAATTTTTTTTGAAACTGGATCTTCGACAGCTATTGCCAAAAGTATTCCGGACCTGTGCGGGTGTTATTGACTTTTTCTTGACAAATATCGTTATTGGTGGAATTTTTGTTGACCGGTGGAGATGCTCTAATCCGGACAGCGAATCTCTTGGAATACTTGCACACCACTTGCACACAAGCGTTGATCTACAGACAGAGAGTAAATATTCACAGAGTGTGTTAATAAACCAGTTAACTAGTCGGATTCTATCGGTCCGAATGAATGACACGAATTGCCCGAATGGAGTTAATAATGCCCGAATTGGCCCGAATTGGCCCGAATTGGCCCGAATTGGCCCGAATCGACCCGAATCAACCCGACTGTACCTGGTACTTGCAGCATTGTCTTTGATACGCCTGGCAAGGTTTCTTGCTACTCGCCTGGGACTGCTAGTTCCCGTGATGCGTGCACATGAACGTCTTCGCGTACTAGAAGAAGATATGCGTAGCATGCCAGTTGTTAGAGCAAGCAAACACATATATGTCGAGGCTACGCGCACCTGGAACGTCTGGGCGTGATAGCTGGATGGATAATCCTTGACAGCCTCTCAAGATGAAAACTCTATCTTCTGCGGGGGGGGGGCAACAAGAGCGTCGGCGCCGCCTTTATGCACGCCTGCTGACTCAGCACCACACGAGAGCGCTTTGTCCGTCGCCCCTGCGCCACTGAGGGGCCGGGGACAGCTGCCACGTGTCTTCGACGGAGCTATAAGACTACCCACTGCCGTCGTCAATCTCGTCGATGTCTACGATGGCTTCCTCTTCCAGGCGGCGCTTCAACGCTGCGCGCGGGCGCAGCTTCATGGTTCTCGCTTGGCAGGCCACGCGCTGAAAGGGGAAATGATTCTGTGGATGGCAAACGGTATACGCATTGGTATACTATACGCTCTCCGGACGCAATTGCTCCTGAACGTCGTAGCACATCGCAAGATCGGGTGGGGGAAGGTTAATTCCATTCGGGTCAAACAGTCACTCTCTTTTGCAAAAGGGAAAATGACCAAATCGGTATGAATTTGCAAATTAAATGCCAAAGCGGTATATTTTGTGACTGGATCGGTATTAAGTAAACAGATGGAATATTTTCAATTCTGTAAGTATGTCTTACCAAAAATAATGACCAAACCGGTATGTAGGAAATATTATTAATGAGTGTTGTGCATCCAATACACGGACTCAGCTCTTCCCTATATACCACCGCCACGATGATGGTGGTGGTGGCAGTGCTGCTGCTGCTGCTGCTGTTGTTGTTGATGATGATGATGATGATGTGATTGAGGGAACTGCATGTACCGCCATATCAATTCATACATGCGATGCGCAGCCGCATCCTCGAAAGAGCATACAAAATCAACCTAAATACTGCCAACTGGCTGCAAACGAATATGGAGGTTACGCCAAAGAGCCTGATGATAATATCCTGTATATTATACGACGGTCAGTGCGAGGATAGCAGGTTACTACAAAGTACAGCATTCGTCTCTCGATATTAGCTACATGTACCGAGACGATGCGTGGCGGTCTGTGCGGGTCCGGTATCGCGGATGCTGAGCGAGAATGTGCATTTATCGACCCGCATATATTACCGTGCTACCATAATTGCAACTCTGGAAAGCCGTGGAAAGCTGAGCAGTGTTTCGTAGTAGGTACTTTGATGAAGTTTATTAAGTGACCATACATGTACATCCAGGAATTCACGGGTGTAGCATTGCACCTACCGATAGACCAAGAAATCAGCCCGGATGCAGTGACCAAACCACTTCTAATAGCAAAGCGTGTGCGTCCACGAACAAAGCGGATTAGGAGCAACGCAGAGGGGGCAGATAGGACCACGTACCGATGTGGAGGGTGCAAGCAAGTTGGTGGACTTCTAAAAGACGCAGAACTGATATCGCGAAAGATTCGTTATGATAGTGACTCGATCGGTATGCGAAATTTCATGGCAACACATGTTCACATTCACGGGGTAGGGATAGCCGTTGCATACCGATTTGGCATTAGATTTGCAATTTCATACCGATTTGGCCATTTTCCCTTTTGCAAAAAGCTGAGCCCTCAGCAAGTTTCTTGCATTTTGAGCTTTTACTTGCAAAAAGCGGAGCTGTCCCAATTTGGTTTTGCTTTCTTATAGATAGCTGCTCTCATGTTGAGCCATCTCAGTCATGAATGACATCGCCGCCGTCTCCGAGCTTGCTGAGCTCGGCGCCGCCCTCTTTTCTCTCTCAGCCCACGCAAGGCATGATCTCTGAGGTATGCGCTTTCCCACTCAAAAAGCATGCACAGCGGCGATGCCAGTATACTGTATGGATCAATAGAAGACAGCTTTCGCAAGCTGCATTCTTTGATAGAGGCGTGGAGGACCAAGAAACGGGCCTCCATAGCAGATTCCGAGTTCAATACAGAAGGAGAGTTTGTTCGAGTTTTAATTTCGCACCCTTGCACCGCATTGTACAGCACTCATGGCCAGCGTGTTGCAGTTGTCGATGGAGCATTTTTCCGGCGTTCAGATGGTTCTCGTTGTCGAATGCAATCTTCAGGTAAGACAGACAGGGGATAGTAGTACTTGCTCAAATAGTACACCTAGGTAATACTACTACAGTGTAGTGCGGTATTCAATATGAGTGATACTATGATATCATCAGCAAAGTACTATAGTACTCTTCAAGTGATACTTTTGAAGGACCCTAAACAAGCAAACTCGTTCTCATCTTGCAATTCTAGTTTGAGTGGCTCTCAATTAGGCCCTCATTTAGGCCTCGGGGTAGATCACCATTTTCGAAACCGCGTCAAAGCACAACAAACGAAACATGGGTTGTGCCATGAAGGATTGTCAGGAAGGCGATGAGGTCAAGCGTGATCCATGTAGCGTGTGTGGGAACACCAGTGATTAAGTGTGATAATGAAGCTCATATAATGCTTTCTAGTGAGATTATTTTTCAATTTCAGGAGTTCGTTCGCACATCAATTAATCTACACGACAAGCGCTGAGATTATTTTACGTGTAAATTTTTTTTCCTACAGAGATTAAGTACGGTGGGTGTTTATCTATTACGGTTACCACTGTAGCTCAAGTAGTAGTGGAGTAGTATTTCATTTTTCAGGTGAGGTATATTGAGTTCATTTAGACTGTGCTAACGATCACCAACATCCGCAGCCGCCACCCATTCACGTTGCCGGCTGATTAACGCCGCCACTTCCTAAGGATGACCAGTCCTCTCATTTCGTTCAGACAGCCGAGGTACCCCGACCTGCCATTCTCTAATGTCGCCATCAGAGTTTCGCAATGCTGGATCCCACGACCCCGGCGGTAAGCGTGCGACGCCGTCCCCTATTTGGCGACTGGTCCTCGTATCCATTGCAAGGTTGGCGAGTGCGACCGCAGTTTTATTGAGAGGTCGGTAGTGGAGTGTCCAACTCTGAACACCACAGTAATCGGCAAGAACCCGGCAATGCCAATAGAGGCGAGCCAGGTGTGAGGCATGAGGCGGTCGCCTGCCTTCCATTTGGTTGATGATCATCATACTATCACCAACCACATGCAATGGTTTAAACCAGCCTGCTTCGAAAATTTGAGCCCGTTGAGAAGGCCCAGGTATTCAGCTAGATTATTGGTCGTCTTGGTGTTCGAATAGTACATGCTCGCGAGCCACACAGGGCGTCCAGTGCCTACGATCGGATCCGCCTTCAATATAACTGGTCCGCTCCCGCCAGGCCCAGGACTGCCTCGAGATCCACCATCAAAAAAACAGTACAAAGACCACGTTGACTGCAACCGCAGATGCTGGCCTAGGGTCGTAGCTTGCATTGAGGGCGTTCGCAACCAGTTGAGCAGCGCGCCTGGCGGGGGGCGGACTGTCATTTTTCGTGTAAGCCGCTGCAATCGTGCGGAAACGTTGACGCAGTCGCACTCGTAGTATCGCGCAGAATCGTTTTGTCTGGGTTAGAGGTTCAGGTTCCAAGTACTCGATCCTCCACTTCCAGATAACTTGCAGTACGAAAGCTAATCCTAGCTGCCAGCACTTCAGCGCGGCATCAAGTAGTGGAGTAGTACTATTAGCATTACTACTACTATTACCCAATTATTGGTATCTCTACTAGTAGTAGTATGTCTCCAATCTCGAAGTCCCGGTAGTTCCGGTAATACTACTACCGAGTATTCGGGGCTACTATTAACCCCTGAAGACAGAGCTGAGCATGATCTAATATTTCTGCAAACGAAATTGGGACAGCTCCGCTTTTTGCAAGTACTGTAAAAGTTCAATCTTGCTGAGGTCCGCCTTTTGCAAAAAGGCCCGACTTAAAATACAAAGTCGCGCGTTGCACGAAGAAGCTCTGAAATTTGAGCACGATGCGCTAACTTCGCGGGGGCCGAGATAGCGACCGAGAGGAGCATCTGGTGCGCCTGCTTCGCCAGCCGCACCATCTGCCCAGGGCCCCAAAAACTGGGTAGTATTGTACTCGACAGAAGTGATTGGACCCAAAATTATAACCGCCCGCGGCTGGCGGCATAACTCGGCGGGCGCCCAGCGGATGAGACTATAAGTAGTATAAATAGATTATTGAGGGTGTTGAGCAGCTATTTAGCAACTAGTCGAAGCTCAGCGATGGCAAGCACGACGCCCACGCGCGAGGAGCTGTCGCCCGGCCAGAAGAAGTACGTGGCAAGGTGTTACACCTTCATAGCCACTGCGAAGGAAGGAGGAATCTTTAAAGGGCGCAAGACCCGGGACTTGGTTGCTGAGTGTCTTGGCATCGCTCATGGCACAGTCACGACGGTCA
>JAHQIV010001668.1:0-10534 GCA_030463285.1 Phytophthora europaea
AAGCCGAATACAAACGTTTGGGCGACGAGCGATTCGTGGGTAAACTGACAAAATTGTTGGGCTGGCTTCGGCGCCAGTACGGTATGATCGCTCAAATGAAATCAACCTGCCCCAAGTTTGTCAGCACACGCTGGCTTTCAATGTGCAAAGTGACGTCCTGGCTGGTTGCGAACCGAACTCGAGTTTGCAACGAGATTAGAGAAAAAGCTCCTGACGACGCCCCCGACAACAAATGGTGGGTCATGCTGCTATCATTGAACGCCGTGGCAACCATCTTGGCGTCAACGTGCCAACGTCTTCAAGGTCTGACAACACTATTACAGCAACAAGCGGCCCAACTGAGTGATCTTCGCGTGATACTGTCCGACACGGGTAAGGGCCGCTTCCACCTGAGCGTATTCAGCAGCTCGTGCTGTCCTCAGAACACGGCATTCGCGCATCGTATGCTGTGAAACTTGCAGATGCTCGTGCTTTCATAGAAGATCAAGGCCAAATTGCGATAGACGCGTTAGCATCGCTTGATCCCGACGATGCAGACGAGACCATACGCTCGATCGCGGAGTTGTTTGCCGGTTTGGTTGGAGGAATTGCGACCATTGTTGCAACAAGATCTCAAACCAACCAACCAAGCTCCGACAAAGAACTTCCTCCGGTGCTACCACATCAACTCATTAAAGTGCGGACAAGCACCGTTTGTGGTCTCGTTAGTCGACACAAAAGTCGACTGAAAGAAGCGGGGTGGACCGCTGAAGAAGTTGCTCAAGTGGAGACTGACCACCAGTAGTTGCTGTTAGACATCGGCTTGGATACTGTGCTTAAAAATAAGCTTGAGACGTGCAGTGACAGCACAACACAGTTCGAAGAAGGTTGGCAAGAGTTTGAAGGGCGATATCGAGTGCTTCAGCGGTTTTGTGGAGCGTTGGCAACAACTTTCCCCAACACTGAGTCAGTGGAGTCGGACTTCTCTGTCATTGGTTGGAAACGCGACGAGTACCGGCAGTCGCTCACCGATTTCTCGCTTGAAGGCATTCTGCACTCGAAGCAGCTCACGCAATTGAATGAACTAGCCATAGCGGATAGCTAGATTCTTCTTAATTTCACTTTCATTGCACCTGGACCTCACCTTACCTCACTTAACTTGCCCTGACATTCCTCCATTAAGCTAATCGAGAGAATGAGGAATGATACCTATATAGAGGCCTGCATATCATGCTTGTTGGAGACTTTCTGCAGATGTCTCCTGTAGGATCAGATCCAGTTTACATTGATCCCAGCCCAAAGCGTAACCCTAGCAGTATGGATATCACTGGGTTCAGTTTGTGGAGACGATTCGACAAGATAGTTGTGCTTTCAGAATCAATGAGATTCCATGCTGATCCTGAGTGGGGTGAAGGGTGCCGCAACGCACGATTAGGAAACTGGACCCCAGAGTTCCTTGATTTCATCAACAACAGATTGGTAGCCAACTCGACCAATTTATCTAGAGCAGAAGGGAACAGTGTTTTTGTTACGCCTGAAAACGCAACGCGATTGTCTATTAACAACGCATTCGTAGCCGAGATAGCTTCGCTCCTCCCCTCCCATACTTACCCTGTTCAAATCGTTGCTAACTTCAAGAATTCTCTCGAAGGATTGAGTAAAAACGATATCCAGTTCATCATGGGTCTTCCGGACAACCGGTTTGGGCGATTAGCACCATATCTGGATCTGGTTGCAGGAATGCCGGTGCAAGTGACGCAGAATGTGGCAACTACAAAAAGAGTTGCGAATGGAACTTTGGGTACATTAGAGCACGTTCATTTCCCTATTGGAACAGTTTTTCGATGGATAAGAGACAGCACAAGCAAAATGGTAGTACAAATAGGCCACCAGATTATGCGGTTCTCCGCATTACAAGATGCGAAATTGCAATGCCTATACGACGCGGCATATCACCAGACCTGTTTCCCGTTGTCTACAACACGGAAGCTTACAAAGAGAGTAATATATCTTTGCCGCTTGCGCCTGGTGGCGCCCCTCGCAAACTAGCTTTGAAAATCCGACAGTTACCATTTACTTGCGCTGCTGGCTCAACTGTATACAAAGTTCAGGGAGAAACGCTAAATTCTATGGTTGTCGTTGACTGGAAAACAAAAATCGCCATCGTCAACAAGCCACAGCAAATTTATTTGATAGTCTCACGAGTAACTTCCCGGGATGCGTTCTTGACAATGAGTCCACTAACAGACGAGTTGATAGCGTGGGCGAAGCCTCCGGCCCATGCACTCAATGAAGAACGTCGGCTTGTTGACCTTAGCAAACAGACAATAGCTGAGTGGCGATCAAGCAACAGATAATAGAACTCCAAGGTACTAATTAGTCTTCATTCCTATCCTCAAACAGTGTTTGCGCTTGCGTTGTAGCCTAGGCATGCCAGGCTTCATTGAAAAATGCTCGCATCACTGGTGAGAGTGAGTCACCAGGACTGCTGCTATCATTATCACCGTTGCAACAGTTGTAATGTTGCTCCTGACGTTGTTAATGCAACATTAGTATTAATGTTGCAGGATGTCAAACCGCCGTAGGGGCGCAAGCAACAGTTCTTACGAACTGCGAACAGTTCTTCGAGCTGCGAATACAGGTGGGCGACATTCTATGCAAACAGTAAGTTTAAACGAAAAATGTGACGGGGTGCAGCAACTTGCTTGCCAACCAGCCAACCTACCCGCCTTGTGCGCGACTTATGTCCGTGGGGTACAGTGGAGCGTAACCCCGGAATCAACATGGTCGGAGTGATGGTCGTTGATTCCCGTCCCATAATCCAAGCGGTCCTTCTGATTGGTCACTTGACACTGCCGTAAGCAAAAATGCTTGGTATGGGAATGACCAGAGTGAAGGCTCACCAGTTGCGGCGACGTGCGCGATGGATCGACCAAGCGAACACCAGCCGATACCCTGTACATGCATTTATACAGCACTTGGTAATTTGAGTCCTACTAGCGACACCAGCTCCGAAGCCCTCGAACCGGAGACCCGCAGCAGGATCGAACTTGCAGACAGACATGCAGGACTCGGACGCGCCCATGCGCGCCACCATCGAGTACGACAACGGCAAGACGCTCATGGCGCAGGGACCGCAGGCGCTGCACGACCACGTCGCCTCCCGCATGGAGAAGGCGCTCGGCAAGAGCCTCCCGCAGATGGAGGTGCGCTTCCGAGACGTCTCCATCTCCGCCGACATCATGGTCAAGGACGAGACCGACGTCAAGGTCGAGCTCCCCACGTTGGTCAACGTCATCAAGACCGGCGTCCGCGAAATGCGCTCCAGCAAACACGTCGTCAAGAAGCAGGTGCTCAAGAACGTCAGCGGCGTCTTCAAGCCCGGCACCATCACGCTCGTGCTGGGCCAGCCGGGGTCCGGCAAGTCCTCGCTCATGAAGCTGCTCAGCGGCCGCTTCCCCAGTGAAGCCAGCCGGGGTCCGGCAAGTCCTCGCTCATGAAGCTGCTCAGCGGCCGCTTCCCCAGTGAGAAGAACGTCACGATCGAAGGCGAAGTGACGTACAACGGCACGTCTGCCAACGACATGCAGAGCCACTTGCCCCAGTTCGTGTCGTACGTGACGCAGCGAGACAGACACTACTCGCTGCTCACCGTCAAGGAGACGCTCGAGTTCGCGCACGCCTGCGGCGGCGGAGGCTTCTCAGAGCGGGACGAGCAGCACTTCACCAACGGCACCCCCGAGGAGAACAAGGCCGCGCTCGACGCCGCCAGAGCCATGTTCAAGCACTACCCGGACATCATCATCCAGCAGCTCGGACTCGACAACTGCCAGAACACCATCGTCGGCGACGCCATGACACGCGGCGTGTCCGGCGGAGAGCGCAAGCGCGTCACCACGGGCGAAATGGAGTTCGGCAACAAGTTCGTCATGATGATGGACGAGATCAGCACGGGTCTCGACAGCGCCGCCACCTTCGACATCATCACCACGCAGCGCAGCATCGCCAAGAAGTTCCGCAAGACGGTGGTCATCTCGCTGCTGCAGCCGTCGCCCGAGGTCTTCGAGCTCTTCGACGACGTGGTGATCCTGAACGAGGGCCACGTCATGTACCATGGTCCTCGCGCTGAGGCGCTGGGGTACTTCGAGAGTCTCGGCTTCAAGTGTCCTCCGCGTCGTGACGTGGCCGACTTCCTGCTGGATCTCGGCACGGACAAGCAGGCTCAGTACGAGGTGGGAGGCCGCGGAATTACCATCCCGCGCACGTCGAGCGACTTTGCCAACGCGTTCGAGCGCTCATCGATCTATCAGCAAGTCCTGGCCGACCTCAAAGACCCCGTGCACCCTGGGCTCATCCACGACAAGGAGACGCACATGGACACTCAGCCCGAGTTCCACCAGAACTTCTGGGACAGCACCTCGTTGCTTATGAAGCGACAGATGAGGGTGACTTTGCGCGACTCGGCTGCACTCATGGGGCGCTTGTTCATGAACACCGTCATGGGCTTGCTGTACGCGAGCGTCTTCTACCAGTTCGACCCGACGAATTCGCAGTTGGTTATGGGCGTCATCTTCGCGTCGGTTCTGTGCTTGTCGCTGGGCCATTCCGCGGAGATCCCAACGACCATGGCCGCGCGCGAGGTGTTCTACAAGCAACGCGGGGCCAACTTTTTCCGGACGTCGTCCTACGTGCTCTCGAACTCGGCAAGTCAGCTGCCTCCGATTATTTTGGAGAGCGTCGTGTTTGGCTCCGTGGTCTATTGGATGTGCGGCTTCGTGGACACTGTCGGGGCGTTTTTGCTGTTCCTGGTCATGCTGTGCATCACGAACCTCGCATATACGGCATTCTTCTTCTTCCTGGCGTCGGCGTCGCCGAATTTCAACGTGGCCAACCCGATCTCCAGCGTCTCGATCCTCTTCTTCATCTTGTTTGGAGGCTTTGTGATCACGAAGGACCAGATCCCCGACTACCTGGTCTGGCTGTACTGGATCAACCCGGTCGCGTGGTGCGTGCGAGCTCTGGCAGTGAACCAGTACAGCGACTCGAGCTTCGACACGTGCGTCTACGGCGACGTCAACTTCTGCGAGAGCTTCAACCAAACGGTCGGAGACTATTCGCTCACAATGTTTGAGGTGCCGACAGAGAAGTTCTGGCTCTGGTACGGCATCGTGTTCATGGCTGCTGCATACATCTTCTTCATGTTCCTCTCGTACATCGCGCTCGAGTACTACCGATACGAAAGCCCCGAGAATGTGACGCTGGACTCGGAGAACAAGGGTGATGTCTCGGACGACTACGGTCTGATGCACACTCCTCGTGGCTCAACGACTGAAACTGAGGCTGTGTTGGCCGTCGCCCCCGACAGCGAGAAGCACTTCATCCCGGTGACCGTTGCGTTCAAGGACCTGTGGTACACCGTGCCGGACCCGACCAACCCCAAGGACACCATCGACCTGCTCAAGGGTATCAGCGGATATGCGTTGCCTGGCACCATCACGGCGCTCATGGGGTCCTCAGGCGCAGGCAAGACCACGCTCATGGATGCCTGGCACCATCACGGCGCTCATGGGGTCCTCAGGCGCAGGCAAGACCACGCTCATGGACGTCATCGCCGGCCGCAAGACGGGAGGCACGATCCGCGGACAGATCCTGCTCAACGGCCACCCGGCCACCGACCTGGCCATCCGCCGGTCCACGGGCTACTGCGAGCAGATGGACATCCACTCCGAGTCGGCGACGATCCGTGAGGCGCTTACGTTCAGCGCGTTTCTGCGCCAGGGTGCCGATGTACCTGACAGCTACAAGTACGACTCGGTGAACGAGTGCCTGGACCTGCTGAACCTGCACCCGATCGCGGACCAGATCATCCGCGGCAGCTCCGTGGAGCAGATGAAGCGCCTGACCATCGGCGTGGAGCTGGCGGCGCAGCCCAGCGTGCTGTTCCTGGACGAGCCCACGAGCGGCCTGGACGCGCGCTCCGCCAAGCTCATCATGGACGGCGTGCGCAAGGTGGCCAACACGGGCCGCACCGTCGTGTGCACGATCCACCAGCCATCCACAGAGGTGTTTAGCGTGTTCGACAGCCTGCTGCTGCTCAAGCGCGGTGGACAGACGGTGTTTGCCGGCGAGCTGGGCAAGAACGCGAGCGAGATGATCGCGTACTTCGAGTCCATCGACGGCGTGGCCAAGCTCGAGGACAACTACAACCCAGCGACGTGGATGCTGGAGGTGATCGGCGCGGGCGTGGGCAACAGCAACGGCGACAAGACGGACTTCGTGAAGACCTTCCAGGAGAGCAAGCACTTCCAGTTCCTGCAGTCGAACTTGGACCGTGAGGGTGTGTCTCGACCGTCATTATCGCTGCCTGCGCTGGAGTTCAGCGACAAGCGTGCCGCGACGGAGTTGACCCAGGCCAAGTTCTTGATGCAGCGCTTCTTCAATATGTACTGGCGGACGGCGTCGTACAATTTGACGCGCTTTAGCCTCGCCCTGATTCTCGGCGTTATCTTCGGTATCACTTACGCCAGCGCAGAGTACAGCTCGTATGCTGGCATCAACTCGGGAATGGGCATGTTGTTCTGCGCGACTGGCTTCATTGGCTTCATTGCCTTCACGAGTGTGATTCCTGTTGCCACAGAAGATCGACTGGCATTCTATCGTGAGCGTGCAGCGCAGACATACAACGCGCTCTGGTACTTCGTGGCCTCGACTGTGATCGAAATCCCGTACGTCTTCTTCAGCACGTTGCTGCTCATGGCGCCGTACTATCCTTTGGTCGGGTTCACGGGAGTAACCACCTTCTTCGCCTACTGGCTGCACCTCTCGATGCACGTGCTGTGGCAAGTGTATTTCGGCCAGCTCATGTCGTACCTGATGCCAACGGTGGAGGTGGCTGCGGTCTTCGGTGTGCTTTTGCAGATGATCTTCTTCCTCTTCAACGGCTTCAACCCGCCTGGAAGCGCCATCCCGACGGGCTACAAGTGGCTTTACCACATCACGCCGCACAAGTACTCACTGGCTTTGATTGCATCGCTTGTGTTCGGAGACTGCCCAAGTGATGGCGATGGATCGGAGATCGGGTGCCAGGTAATGACGGGTGTGCCGCCTTCTCTTTCGGAGAATATGACGGTGAAGGAGTACATGGAGGATGTTTTCCTGATGAAGCACAGCGAGATCTGGAAGAACTTCGGCTTCGTCTTGGGCTTCATCGTGCTCTTCCGACTGTTGGGTCTGCTTGCTTTGCGCTTCGTCAACCACCAGAAGAAGTAACTCGTTCAGTAGTCATCAATATGACTAATATACCTGCTTGCATTACCAACCATGCTCTCGTACGATGTTGTTTCATAATATTATGGCTATTGTGTTTGGTCTTCGGAGAGAAACGTTCAGCAAAGGAATCAGGTGAAACACTTAATGTGAGAGTGAACACCCGCGGTAAGTGCACACGATACCAGATAACGCTGGTGGCGGTCTGTGGTGATCATAACTAATTCAGTGAATCATTACCTGGTAGTACTTGATGTACTGGTACCAAATAGTGCACACCACGGCAAGTCTGGCTCGTTCGTAAACTTTTCGAAGTTGCCACAATCCTGCTGCATTTTTCCAGGCGACATTCTCATCAAGAAAAGTATATACTTCGAAGTAGTGGAGAGTCTCCATCAGCCTTCACACTGTATAGTGTCGACACAAGTCGTGCCCAAATGCACAGCAGCTCCATACATGCACCGGTTACACAACGCGACCAAACAAATCCATGAACCAAATCTCCACAATGGCTCGTACTTAAACGAAGCTCCATCATCAGCTGCGAAGCGCCACTAAGCGGCTCACACAACCCTCGTAATCCAAGATGCATCATGTGCTGGCAGTCACGTTATATCCCAGTCCCGCAAACTTCAGTGGCGGTTGCCACCACCAAGACCAGCGACCCTTACCGAGACACCATCATCCCCCATCCGCTCGTTTGACAGCTCACTTTTCAATTTGCCGCTTCCGGGCGACAACTCCAGCAACTTCCACGCAGCCTTCAACTTGTGCAAATTCAAACTTCACGGATCACAGCTTAAGGCGAAATAAAAATCATGGGTGACGCGCACGATAAATCATCGGTCACACCCACGAGAGCCACCATCGAGTACGACAACGGCAAGACCCTCATGGCGCGTGGACCCCAAGAACTCCACGATCATGTCGCCTCCCGCAGATGGAGGTGCGCTTCAAGGACGTCTCCATCTCCGCAGACATCATGGTCAAGGACGAGAGCGACGCCAAGACCGAACTCCCCACCTTGGTCAATGTCCTCAAGTCGAGCTACCAGGAGATGCGCTCCAGCAAGTGCGTCGTCAAGAAGCAGGTGCTCAAGAACGTCAGCGGCGTCTTCAAGCCCGGCACCATCACGCTCGTGCTGGGCCAGCCGGGGTCCGGCAAGTCCTCGCTCATGAAGCTGCTCAGCGGCCGCTTCCCCAGTGACAAGAACGTCATGATCGAAGGCGAAGTGGCGTACAATGGCATCGCTTCCAACACGATGACCAAGCAGCTGCCGCAGTTCGTGTCGTACGTCAACCAGCGAGACAAGCACTACCCGTCGCTCACTGTCAAGGAGACGCTCGAATTCGCGCACGCCTGCTGCGGCGGAGGCTTCTCGGAGCGCGAGGCCCAGCACTTGGCAAGCGGCACCCCCGAAGAGAACAAGGCCGCGCTCGACGCCGCCAGAGCCATGTTCAAGCACTACCCGGACATCGTCATCCAGCAGCTCGGACTCGACAACTGCCAGAACACCATCGTCGGCGACGCGATGACGCGCGGCGTGTCCGGCGGAGAGCGCAAGCGCGTCACCACGGGCGAAATGGAGTTCGGCAACAAGTTCGTCATGATGATGGACGAGATCAGCACGGGCCTCGACAGCGCCGCCACCTTCGACATCATCACCACGCAGCGCAGCATCGCCAAGAAGTTCCGCAAGACGGTGGTCATCTCGCTGCTGCAGCCGTCGCCCGAGGTCTTCGAGCTCTTTGACGACGTGGTGATCCTGAACGAGGGCCACGTCATGTACCATGGTCCTCGCGCTGAGGCGCTGGGGTACTTCGAGAGTCTCGGCTTCAAGTGTCCTCCGCGCCGCGACGTGGCCGACTTCCTGTTGGATCTCGCCACCGACAAGCAGGCTCAGTACGAGGTGAGCTCGATAGCTTCGAGCAGTATCCCGCGCTCGGCCAGCCAGTACGCGGACGTGTTCACACGCTCGCGCATCTACGCGCGGATGATGGATGAACTTTATGGTCCGATTTCGGGGAACCTGCTTGAAGACAACGAGAAGCACATGCTCGCGGTTCCGGAATTCCACCAGAACTTCTGGGACAGCACGAGAGCCGTCGTCCAGCGCCAGATCACGCTTACAATGCGTGACACGGCGTTTATCATCGGCCGCTCCGTTATGGTGATCCTGATGGGACTGCTATATTCCAGCACCTTCTACCAGTTCGACGAGGCCAACGCCCAGTTAGTCATGGGTATCATCTTCAATGCCGTCATGTTCGTGTCGTTGGGGCAACAAGCACAGATCCCGACATTCATAGCAGCTCGAGAAGTGTTCTACAAGCAGCGTCGCGCCAACTTCTTCCGTACTATGTCGTTCGTGCTGTCCAACTCGATCAGTCTGCTCCCACTAGGATTAGCCGAGAGTCTGATGTTCGGCTCGATCGTGTACTGGATGTGCGGCTACGTGGCGACGGTGGAAGCCTTCCTGCTGTTTGAGCTCATACTGTTCATGACGAATCTGGCCATGTCGGCGTGGTTCTTCTTCCTGTCATGCGCTTCGCCTGACCTGAATGTGGCCAACCCGATCTCCATGGTCTCCGTCCTCTTCTTCGTGCTGTTCGCTGGCTTCGTGATCACGAAAGACCAAATCCCCGACTACCTCATCTGGATCTACTGGATCAACCCCATGGCCTGGGGTGTTCGCGCACTTGCAGTGAACCAGTACACCGACTCAAGCTTATACTGGATCAACCCCATGGCCTGGGGTGTTCGCGCACTTGCAGTGAACCAGTACACCGACTCAAGCTTCGATACGTGCGTGTACAATGACGTCGACTATTGCGCCACCTACAACATGACCATGGGCGAGTACTCGCTCACCACGTTTGAGGTGCCGACCGAGAAGTTCTGGCTCTGGTACGGCATGGTGTTCATGGCTGCTGCGTACGTCTTCTTCATGTTCCTCTCGTACATCGCGCTGGAGTATCACCGGTTCGAAAGTCCCGAGAACGTGACGCTGGACTCGGAGAACAAGGGTGATGCCTCGGACGACTACGGTCTGATGCACACTCCTCGTGGCTCAACGACTGAAAGTGAGGCTGTGTTGGTTGTCGCCCCCGACAGCGAGAAGCACTTCATCCCGGTGACCGTCGCGTTCAAGGACCTGTGGTACACCGTGCCGGACCCGACCAACCCCAAGGACACCATCGACCTGCTCAAGGGTATCAGCGGATATGCGCTGCCTGGCACCATCACGGCGCTCATGGGGTCCTCAGGCGCAGGCAAGACCACGCTCATGG
>JAHQIV010001669.1:0-10532 GCA_030463285.1 Phytophthora europaea
CTCCCGAAAGTTTGACCAAAAACGGGCAGAAAATAAAAAAGTTACGACTAAATGCGTCCTCGACGCTGTCGACCTCTGTAAATGGACTGAAGTAGCTGAAGTAACATCTAAATTTAAGCAATTATATTCAGAATTTCGTATTTAGAGCAATGCAGATTTAGTGGACGGCAAACCAACTCCCTCCGCCGGCAAATACCGACTCCCTGCGCCGGCAGCATGCCATCGGAACCGAAGCACGGGCTTGCCGCCCGCACGAATGTGCTCGACGCACACAAGGGCGGGACTGGGTGCTGGCTGCTGACTGCAACGGCATCCCGCCCACAACAGCCCGTAGCATCGTCCAACGCGGAGCTGCGGACGTCAAGAAACGTGGCGACGCGCGGGCGGCCTGCACGAAGTGCACTCCAGAGATGGAGGAGGCTCTGGTAGACTACCTCGAAGACAACTGCCTGTACACCCTCACGCAGATGCAAGAGATGCTCGACTACGACTTCGGTGTTCACATCAGCACCTCGTTAATCAGCAAGAAGCTGTGTGATAAGCTTTACACTGTTAAGCAGGTACATGATCATACTATTTTAGCTATTAATTTGGTGAGGTTGTGTCTGTATTGTACTAAGTATGTGTAGGCTCGTATCGAGCCTGAAACATGCAATAATGCTGTAAATATAGAGAAGCGGAGGGAGTTTGGCGAAGCGCTGCTGCAGCATGAGCGTAACGGGTCCTTCATTGAATATTACTATGAAACCAATTACAATCTGCTTTGTAACCGTACGCAAGGCCGCGCACCTATCGGACAACGCGCGATTGTGAAGCTTCCACCTTCTAAAGGTGCTAACCTACAAGTACAATGCGCGATTTCCCCGGAGGTCGGCCTCCTGCACTACGCCACGCGCCGTGGCAGCATCAAGATGGAGGTCAACGCTGAGTTCGTGGACGCGGTGTACGACGCGGTCAAGGCCCACGATGTCTACCGCGCCCACTTCGTCGGCAAGACCATCGTCATCATCTTGGATAACGCACCCACCCACGGAGGACCTGGCCCAAGCGAGAGCGTACTTGGAGCTGTTACGCTTGAGCCCGTACTCGCCCATGTGTAACCCATCGAGGGTACGTTGTCTAATAGTTCGTTGTGATATGGAGGTACGGACTGTATGCTATTTTATTGTTGTGCAGGTTGCTTCAGCGTTTTAAAAGCACGCATCAAGGCCTACCTGGCCTTGAGCCACGACGAGATGATCAACGCGCCGTTCGGCGAGAAGACTGAACGTCGGATGCAGCTCCTTAAAAAAAGCGGCCGAGCACTGCATGCCCTGCATCGACATGCGCCTCGTCAACAAGATGGCGCGCCACTGTGCGTTATCTGTCGCGGCCGCTATCCGTAGCGAGCCCATGGAGTACGGAACGTAGATGTTAGCTCTGGACTAAATCCGCGTTGGTTTACACTTTATCTCGACATTTCAATTTTTAAAAAAAATAAAATTCCTAATTACGGGACACTCGGTTTTGCCTTACACTGCTGCCAACTTGGATTGGCAAAGGTGTAGAAGGATCTCGCGTTTCTCCGCGTGTTTCCCTTTCTTAGTAAGAAGGCGCTTCAGTCCACCCAATGCATGCTCAACTGCAATTGTAGTTGCGGTGGCCCCGTCTGCAAGCCCCGCCAAGTCGGCCAGCCAAACAATCAAAAGCTGCGGCACAACGGGTAGATCGTCCACGCGGTGAATGTCCGAACCTGAACCGAAAGAGAGCTCGATATCGTTGCTGGAAGCGCTTGACACAACCACCAGAAAAGTAGCAGGTTGTACCAGGGGTTGGTAACTGTCGACAAACTCGTTGAAAATGGTAACGCGGGTACAGCCATGAAGGGTATCCGCAACGTAAACTTGGAGCATCGTGCCAGCGTCTTACCAGGTTTTCCATTTGCGGACTGGGTTTTTAGCTATAACACGAGCGATAAAAGCCCAAGGAGGCGGCGTACTGAGCTTCAGTTCTTTGAGCTTGAGAACGTGTTCACCAATGCTTTCTTCGCGACCAGGCACCGAGCTGGAGGTCGCACTTCCAGCGGTAGAAGTACTCCGTTCGGTGTCTTCGGCTTTTGCCTCTTCTTTCTGGTCACAATCAACGTTTTCAGCTCTACGAGAGCTTACTGCAGCCATCATGCCTGCTGCAACGCTATGATTGGGGAGCTCGTCGTGTGGGGCGGGCTTTTTGCGAGGATTCAAGGATGCTCATCGAGGAAAGCTGCCAAATGTACAGAAAACGAGGAAGCCGCTCAAATCGGTTGCTCGTCGAGGAACTATCATACCAACCGAGAACTACTGCATAGAGGTGTCGAATCAAGTACATGTAGTAGGTAAGTATAATGTATTGAGCAAACAGATCTCGCTTAAACGCTAGCTTCGACCATGTCCTGACGAGAATGGGGCTCAGGCACAAAGAAAATCGGTCCTGTCATATCCGCTCAGTGGATATACGTATCGTGTAGAAGCTCGGCAAGCGTGTTGCAATCGACTTGCAGGCGACGCAAGTCGGAAACCTTGAGTAGCCAGTAGTAGCGACCCCAAGATGTTACTTTTCCCTGCAGGTAGTGCGTCGGTCCATTGATATCATCCTTAGACATAGGAAACTCCTTCATGACAGTCCAATTCACCGGGTAGAGAGGGTGGCGAAGCAGATCTCGCGTCAGGACGTCAACGGAAAACTGATGCGAGTCCGAGTTGTCTGCAGCAAGGCACTTTTTCTGCTACCGCTGTCCTCCGCTGCTCTTGCGAACTGGTAAGGTCTCCAACATACTGGCAATCTTAATATCGCTCTGCAATACCATTGCTGCTATCACATGAGAACACTACCAGCCGTTGTGGAGAAATATTTTGCAATCGCATGAGTACTTCTGCCGAATAGGTATAATCTGTAGGCATCAAGTGGAGGTCAGACGTCGTACACACCAACAGACGAAGCTGCTTACCTGGGCAGCAGCAAATTTGGGCGTCGCGGCCACCCGGTATGTTTTTCCAAGTGCGCTAGGCGTACATGATGGAGCGACAAGAAGTAAAGTTGTGCGTTGAACACCATCGTTTCACGCGGCAGTTTGCCGATCAGCGAGTCCAAGTATCTGCCAACAGACATCGGCACCACATTAGCCTACAAGAATTTCACCTGCGAACATTTACGCAGATACAGTTATTACCGCTGTGCTCGCTGACAATTTACCGTCGCTCCGTGAACATTTGTCGAGGTCACCATGAACTTGGCAGCATCGAAGACGATACCGGTAAGCACTTTTGTGTAGGGTGGAGCTTATTATAGAGGAAACAAAGTCTGCTTATCAA
Source organism: Phytophthora europaea (assembly GCA_030463285.1). NCBI lineage: Eukaryota > Oomycota > Peronosporomycetes > Peronosporales > Peronosporaceae > Phytophthora > Phytophthora europaea. The sequence continues at coordinate 3,330 of JAHQIV010001669.1, forward strand.
GGAAACTCTCGAAAGTACGAAAATCGAGGACCAATTGAGCATTAATGATTTGCCGAGGAACATCGTCACTTGAAACACAGCCAGCCATTGCATCCAACCGCACCAGGATACATCGCTACAGACTCTTTGCGCGTTGCTACACTTCGTTGAGCTCCGGGCTTACGAGGTATGATTATCTATCCTTATGTCGTTTGGGCATACATTTCTCCGGCCCTGATGCGTTTATATGTTGTTCCGTATTCATTACAGGCAACAACATCGCGTGAAAGACACGCTGACAGCTTGGGATACTACGTGAGTGATGGACAGCAGGCTTTGTAGCTCGCTCAGTGATGTCGAGTTTGCGTCGTCTGACGAGGAGGATGAGGAGGACATTCGGCTGACCCGACGCCGAGAATTTCAGTTTTCTGCATCGTTTAGCACGCTCAAAGCAGCCAAAGCAGGGATCAACACGTTTGACAAAACGCTTACAAGTTCTCATACAACTACGGCAAGAAGGGGCATGGCGAGCGCGTGTACAAGTGAGTCTCCCATCACGAATGTGCGAAGCGACTTCGCCTAGCTAAGAATGGCGATGGACCGTTTAAGATAAAGCACGCCGGTGCACACGGTGGAGATGTCACAAACATGAAGAAGCGAGGGATTCATGGGACGTTCATACAAGAAGTTGGCGACATTCTACTCGGCTGCGGACCGAAGAAGTGCCGCAAGATTCTTCAAGATCGGTACGCTGAAGTTCCTCTGCTGAGTGCGCTTCTGCCAGGTCCAGGTCAGTTAAAGAATCACAAGTCCCATCTGAAGTCGGCACTCGCAGTTATGCTGTTTCACAAGTATCTTATCTGTTGTTCAACTATTAACTTTGGAATTAATTGTGCGCACTTGTTAGGTGGCTGGGAAATCAAGAATATAGCTGAGCTCCTTGAGTGGGCCTTTTCGCGCTTATGCTCGTCTCGAGCTGAGTTTTGCCTTGGGGGAGACAGGCACATTCATTGTGGGGACTTTGATGCTGCTCGAGATGCGGAGGAATTCTACACCACGCCGAACCATTTTCGGAATGAACTGATGGTCTTAGAGTGCTTTGAGCACGATGTACCAGCTGAAGAAGGCACGCAGGCAACGTGTTATGGACTTGTCATTACTTCTCGGCAGATATTCCGCAATGTTCTATACGCTCACAACGGGCAGAAGGAAGACGGCGTGGTCGGTGTTACCGACGGAACTTATCGAATTCATTTGGGCAAGCTTTACTATGCTGCTTCTCCATTTGATGGCTCGGTAACTAATTGAATGCGTGTTATACTTGATGCCAGGTGGGTGGACGCTGGTCGACTTCGGGACGTACACGACCCACTACGACCGCAATGAGTACAGAAAGATGTTTGTCGCGTGGGTCTATATGTTCGTACGAACTGAGCATCAAGCAGCATATTCTACGATGTTTTCTTCGGTGCGCAAACATGCAAATTTGTTCTTTGGCATTGATTTGCTTCTGTCGTATGGGAGCCTGGATCGGACGTCCGGTATCGTCAACGTTTATTCTGAGATCTTGCCCGAGATCGCCCTCCTACACTGCTATCCTCATTTCAGCCGAAAGAGTCGTGAAAACTGCGGACGCTTTGTAAAAAGCGAGTTCTACGAGACAAATATGCCGCCCAACATTTTGTACCTCGTCGAAGCGCGGTCGAAGAAGCAGTTCGACATGATGACAACGCTCTTTTTGAGCTACTGGCGCGCGCAAGGTGAAGGTGAGTATGCCGATTGGAAGGAGCAGTACTACATGGGCAATGTGTGGGGCAACTGGTTTTACACTGCAGCAACACCAGGGTTGACGCCGTCGTAGAACGCCTTAGAGTCCCATCACAAGGTGATTAAAAAAACCTGCCTGGATTCGCTTCGTGCGAGTACTTCTGTCGTTTTAAACGACTCGCTCCCCAGGATTTTGAAGCACCAAGAGGAGCAACCAGTCAAACTGCAGCTACGTCACTTTTGCGAAGGTAAAATACATGTGCTTTGAAAGCTGGGTGCTTGTGAAAATGATTTATTTGTGTTGTTTGTGATGTCTAGGCCCTCTTATTGGAGCTGAAGTTGAGCACGCACAGCATCTGCTTCTCAACAAGAAAAACTACTACTCGATCAAGGTCCCATATACAAAAGGGGGCGGGCTTTTTGCGAGGACTCAAGGATGCTCTTCGAGGAAAGCTGCCAAATGTACAGAAAACGAGGAAGCCGCTCAAATCGGTTGCTCGTCGAGGAACTATCATACCAACCGAGAACTACTGCATAGAGGTGTCGAATCAAGTACATGTAGTAGGTAAGTATAATGTATTGAGCAAACAGATCTCGCTTAAACGCTAGCTTCGACCATGTCCTGACGAGAATGGGGCTCAGGCTCAAAGAAAATCGGTCCTGTCATCTCGTCGTGTTTGACCGAGGCGCCGGCAACTGCTCCGGTGTTACCGCTGTCACATACAACGGGGCACTGGTTATCGTGACTGTCCTTGCTCTGGTTGGTGGCGTCGTGGTGTGGAAATGTGGCAGTGTCCGAAGAGGCGATGACGAGGCCTATCGAGGTCGGAGCTTGAGTTTCTTCGCGAGAAGGCACCGTCTCTTTGTTCTGGTCACAACCGATGTCTTCCCCTCTACGGGTACGTACTGCAGCCATGGTAGCTGCTGCAACAACGGGACACGGGCTGTTCTGGCGAACCTTGCTCTGGTTGCCCGCGTCGTGCTGTAGAGTGGTGGCAGTGACCGAAGCCGCGATAGTGAGGCCGGGCGATGTGGGGTTACTTGGGCGGGGGATGTCCATGACGGCGCGAGGATAAAACAAATGTGAGCGGTCACGCGGAACTGACCGGACGTGTGGGCCCGTCGATAAATTGAAGATTACATCAGTCCACCACGATGGAAATAAACTGAAGCGAATACTAGGGCGAACCCAAATTATCGAACGCGGCCATCGAACTATCAATTACATAGAAAGCTATTACAGGGGAATGGCAAGTACGATGAAACAAAAGGATTTGGAATGAGACTTCAGGATACTGGTAGGATGGATATGACAGTCAACGGGATAGATAATGGTGCGAGCAGTATAACTTGATGACGAATAGAACAAAGTGTATGTCACTCGTGGAACGGACGAGCGAATCGGTAGAAAAAGTTAGAGAGACACACACTTGTGTGTTTGGGTTTAACGACGTCTATGCCCTAATCCAGGTCACCAACGCCGATGCATGGCGCAAATCCGGTGGTTGTACGGGGCTCATAACGGTTGGTGAGTTCTCTCGTAGTTTTCGCTCCAATGCCTGCTGGCATAGGAGTAGTTTCGTTCCGTGGAGTTGTTGTCTTGCTTTGCGCTCTCTTTTGCTAGTGTTTTTAGTCGTGGCATTGGTAGTACCCAGAACTCGTCGACTTCGGCATCTTCCGTCAGATTTCCTACCTGAAACACCACTCGATTTCGCTGGATCCATAAGCTGATAACGTACACGTACACAATATGTGGGTACGTTTTCTGCCACTCCTGTGTGTAGGCTTTCACGTCGTCCGGGCACAATCGGTAGATTATATTAAGGATTTTTAAGGAGACGGTGCCTCAAAGGGAGCGCACATAGGCCGTTGTATTGAGCCGGCAGAGGCAAATTGTTTTAGCTTAAATTTACGGGATACCGAGCTGTCATTGAGCATGACCCACAAATGCAGCATCTACTATGGCACCGGTCCACCTATTCGCACTTTTTTTTCGCATAGACATCGCATATTTTACTATTATTGCATGCATCTAGCGGCTTTGTACAGAATCATATAAAATTACACGGGGACAGGAGAGATCGAAAGGTGATATCCATAATCGGTTTTGAAAGGTTGAGCCATAAGTTATTATAGATTGCGGCATTTTGCTTCATCTTTATATTTCCAGCCTGCAGATTGCAAGTAAGCTTATGCTCCCACTGAAAGCATGCATGGGAATCTGTTTCCAACACAACTTTCAACGCCGGTATCCACACATGAGCTCGCCACTGCATCGGCCTTGTTAGCGCCGGCGCTGACTGCCACGAAATTGCCTGAGAGCATTCGCGGCAGTCGGCGCCGACCCACAGTGAGAAGGCATGCTCAGGGTCCGTAACCGGCTTGTCGCCTTCCGTGTAGATCTTGTAGCACATGTGTTGGCCGATCCCTTCTCGGTCTTAGCCCCAACGCCTGATTAATAAGAGTATATGGCATGGAATCGTAGATGAGTAGATGAGTAGATGCGCAGCGGTCGTGTGGTTTAGCAGCTTGCTCCGACGCCACAGCAGCGAGGTATAGCCCTCGAAGAGGGTAAACCGAGACCAAACTTTTTGGGTTATGGCTTCATAACCGGGAGAGATGGAAACCAACAGGATCTCGTAGATGCCTTCAGAGGTCGGGGGAAATCGCTCCAGTAGAAAGGAAACAACGCTCACTACCCCACTTCTAGCTGCAATCTGAACAATGGCAGGCCTCCAGCAGACAGGAGCACGGCGCGAATAAAGCCACTCCAGCACGTCAAGATGCCCGCTTTCAGCTGCCACCGATACCGCCTCGCTAATTATTAGGTCAGGAAACAGCCAGTCGAGGATAATCATTTCTGGAAGAAGGCCGTCGCAAGCTGCAAAGGCATGACAACGATCACACTCAGCGTCGACGTAGGCGGTGGAAGAAGCATTCAGCGCCAAACGGTGGACAAGGTACGGCAGGACATGCGCACTAGCCGATTAAAGCGTCCAGTGGCCCGTCCAATCCAGGCATTTGCTAATCATCTCGCCAACGTGCAGCAAACCCGCAAGCGGGACGTCGTGATTGCAGACAACAAAAGCGGATCGCAAAATGGACAGAGCTCCAGCTCCGTTAGGACCGAAAGCCAATTCTTGAGCCGCCATGGGAAACACTGTCGCGATAAACGGCAAAATGTGAAATGAGCTGCACGACCGGTGCAAGAGGGGGAATATAGGCGAAGAACACTCGATTGATGTTTGTGTGATCGAGGTCAGGCTAGCGCAGATACGATGACAAATATAGATTGCCAGGTGAAAATCACTCGATTGATGTTTTACCCGCGATTTGTTTCTGCTTCTGCAAAAGGCCTGTTATCGAGATCAGTCCATCGTAGATATTTAGGTTTCGTTCACTCGCTCTCGGCACACACGTAGATAAGCCATTTTAGCCGCAGATACGATACCGGCGATTGTATTCTGAGTGGCGAAGATACGGCATGGTGCGGCGTGCCCCGGCAGGCGAATCAGGACGCGGCTTAAGGCAAACAACACTGGAAGCATTTTTACATCCCGCTGGCCGCACCGCGCCATTCGACACCCGAGTGACTGAAAAGTACGGCAGACACGTGTATATTCAAGAAAACGTAGGGGCGTTGCTGCGCAGCGAATGGGAAAACGGAAAATGTGATTGCACGTCAGAGTGCAACCGAGCGTGTAGGAATCACCGATGCCGCATCGAATGCGACGCACAAACGTGCAATCTCGATGGCTGTAGTAATCGGTGTTGGAGCGAGCACATGGCATCAATGCCTGGTTTAGATATCCGTAGCAGCCCGGAACAGGGTCTCGGTGCATTTGCAATCGAGCCTATCCGGAAAGGATCCATTGTAAGGGAGTACGTCGGCGAGATCATCGATGATAGGGAAAAGGAATCTCGCGCGATTCGAAAAGAGTGTAAGTATATGATGGGATACGGTGTAGGAGGGTACATCGACGGCAAGTATTGCGGAAACGCTGCGCGGCTTTTCAATCATAGCTGTGATCCAACCTGCACAGCCGGAGAGTGGACAGTATCGGGCTTCTATCGAATTGGTATTATTGCGTTGAAAGCGATTCAAGCGGGAGAAGAAATCACTTTCAGCTACGGCCCCGATTATCACATCCGTCCGTGCATGTGCTCGTAATGCCGAAACCGTATAACAAAGAAGAGAAAGAGACAGGCGATCCCAAAGTAGCATATAAGTGGGTCGAAAGAAATAAAGACTGCTAACACGACACAATGGATGTATTACTAAGAACTTCGTTGGCACTGCCGGCTTTCAAATCGCCACCGCGTCGTGTAAATATTCGGCCGCAGGTCCTGTAACTTACAAGGTCTAAGCGATCCTGACAAGGGTATACAGCGTAGATTTGCAGCTGCTGTTACCCTGGACACTCCAACGTAGATATGCTCGAAACTCCAGCTGGGTGCGGTATCACGGAGAGGTTCCAAACTCAGGACGACGCGCTTTATAGTGGCCCCCTGCGCCTTCCAAACGGTGATCACTTGGGCTAAATCGACTGCATGGTGTAGATACTCCATCTCGATTGGCTTGGCAAGCACGCCGACCCCGAGCTGAACAGTTGTCTTCTGCTGTCTATTTTTTTTATCCTGATTGGGATAATAATGCTGCGTTTGCACCATCTCCCGTTCAATTGCACTCGCTCGATCTCTAGGTTGTAGTCGACAGTTAAAACGGGGCATAAATGCCTACATGCCTACTTTGACTATGGGTGGGCATTTTCATGGGAGGCAAATTAGGTTCTTAACTGTCAAATGTATCGGAAATCTGGCAGAAACTAAACTAGGCACTCCGGCAGGTATACAAAGATCAAGTCAATCCTCGTGGATGTCACCTGTGGCTGTCTCCGCGTCAGCTTTGTTGCTCACCTCGTCGACCATAGCAAGCAGCTCAAAGTACTGTTTCGCCTGGAGCTGCCCTTCGATGGCGTAGTTGCTCATGGAGGAGCGCTGAGCGTTCTTGATCTGCTTCAAGGCGCTGAATTCTCCTTCAACAGAGTGCGTACCAGGAGAAATGGCGGCGAGTCCAGCAAGAAACGACGTTAAGCGCGTGAACCGGTGCTCCAGGTCCACAGCAGACCATAAGGCATCGAATGGTAGTCTCATAGCCCCATCCACACGCCGACGAAAGGTTGAATCTTGCTGGTACAAAGTGGATAGCTTCATGCGCTGCTGCCAAATGTCGTTTGGAGCAGTGATTCCGTAGGACGTTGTCAGTCGAGACTTGTGACGCTCGATCAGGTCTCTGAATGTTGTATCGTCGCATTGCATGACCTCCAGTGGCGTCTCGGGGCAGCGCTCTGTTGCTTCGGTGCCGATCTCGATCTTGATGTTAGTCACTCTATCGATTAGCCCGGACAGCGCTGTGGCGACTTTATTCGTCAGCTCCTGTTGTTGCTCCATGTCCAG